>PVLC010007036.1:50530-65770 GCA_004027655.1 Graphiurus murinus | reverse complement strand
TTTTTTTTTTTTTTTTCTGTACTGAGGGTGGAACCCAGGGGCATTCTACCTCTGAGCTACACCCCCAGGCCTATTTTTTATTCTTTATTTTAAACAGGGTTGCACTAAGTTACAGAGGACCTCAAAAAGTAGCTGAGACTGGCTGCGAACCTGCAATCCTCCAGTCTCAGCCTCCCAAGTACTGGGATTACAAGCATGTACCACCACCCACAGCTAGCTCTTCAGTTTAATGCAATCTCATATATATTGATCTTCCTTTGAGTTTCTTGTGCCTTTGGGGTCTTGTTGAGAAAGTGTTTACCTGTGCCTATGTGTTGAAGGGTTGACTTATGCCTTCTTCAAGTAGCTGCAAGGTCTCTGGCCTGACTTCTAGGTCCTTGAATAATCTTGAATTGACTCTTGTGCATGGTGAGAAGGTGGGATTTCTTTCCATTTTCCTGCATATGGTTAACCAGTTTTGCCAACACCATTTGTTGAAGAGGCTATCTTTTTTCCAGTGTATGTTTTCGGCTCCTTTGTCAAAACTCAATTGACTGTAAGTGTGTGGTAAGAGCTGCTGGCCAGCCCTCCCACTGAAGTAGCCTTGAACTGATTGGGATTGTGCTGTACCCCTTCTTCCCAAAGCCTCAATGTATGTGCTGGAAGAAGGTGTCTGGGAAGTGCCCATGTCATATCAGCATACCCCCAGACACTTCTGGGCATAAGGAAGTGACTGGGTCTGAAGGATGTGGAAGATAACAGCCTTCCACCCAACCCTGACCTGCTGCCCCTTTTCTATTCCCCACTGGTCTTGCTCTTATTACAGACTCCTTAACTGCCAATTTTAGAGGCCCTTTGGTCTTCTCTGTTCTGCAGATCCACAGACAGGCAGCCTTGACTCTTGTTACTGTCCAAGTATTCCCCAAATTCACATTATAGTCTCACTCCTATTCCCAGATTGCCTCTCAGCTTTGGTGCCCACCAGTCCTGTGAAAAGTAAACCCTAAGTAGCCACTGAGTCTTGGGTATACAAAAATAAAACAAACTAAAAACAAGATGAAGAATAAATAAATTAAATAATAGAGGAAAAAGGAAAACTGCAGGGATTTTTAATTTTTCACTCAGAAAATCCAGTCTTTTTAAGTTGATGCCATTCCTTACTCTCATTAAATACACTGGAAACTGCCAGGACTTTTCCTGCTTATGTTGTGAATTTGCTGGACAGTGGAGTCTGCTTTTCTTAAACTCTCTGGGAAATGTTAAAATCCTTTGTAGGGAGCTTTCCCTTCTCAAGTGAGCCACTTTGCTCTTGGAAGAAAATGGACTTTCCATTTTCCAAACTTCCAATAAATAGAAAAGCCCATTTCTTTTATTAATTATTTTTCTATTCTAAAAGCTGATGTATCTGATTTTCACTTAGGTTGCTTGCTCTCCAAGTTGCCTTCTGGAGCCTTCCCATGGCATTCCAACCTCACTGTTCTGCAGCAGACCTCTTGTTTTGATTCAGTCTTTGAGAACAGATGTTATATGGTGGGTTCCTCTAGTCTACCATTTATGTATTTATTTATTTGTGTATTTATTTATTTATTTGTGGGGTACTGAAGATTGAACCCAGGGACATTCGACCTCTGAGCTATACCCTCAGCTCTATATTATTTTATTTTATTTATTAATGTTGGAATAGGGTCTCTCTAAGTTGCAGAGGGTCTCCCTAAGTTGTTGAGACTGGCCATGAAACTGTAATCATTCTGTCTCATCCTCCTAAGTACTGGGATTATAGGCATGAACCACCATGCCTGGTATGCCATTTTCTTATTTCTGAAATTTAATATTATAAAGATAAGGGTTATTGTATGGAAAGGCAAAGTTATCAATAAAGTTGTTTAGAAACAGGTAAGTAAATAAGAAAGATGAAAATGTATGCCAAATTCAAATAGACTGATAGAAATGCATTTGACTCAACTTTTATTTGTGTACCTTCTTAGGCCAATAGTGCACAAATATATATATATATATATATAGTTTATTCATAACACTCCAAAATTACAGACACATATGATGGATGTTATATTATTTTGCTTAGTACCATATATTAGACATTGATAGTAATAAGTCTAGGAGTAATTGTTCATGTAGCCTTTCAGCAGTCTCTGGTTTGTAGCACATATCTATAGAACAATAATGCCCTGCCTGACAAGAGATTATTAGATAGATATCAAGATTCATCTCACCTAATACCACCAATAATGATCAGTTATAATCTCAATTAAAAAAATACATTTCCAAAATTCTGAAATCAGTAGGCTGGATATGTCTAAGCTTTTGATTCACCAAATGTTTTCTATATTAATTCATAAGTAAAAAATAAGTTATATTTTAGTTATATATTATACTCAAACAGCATCAGTTCCTTTGGACAAAATAACAGAGAAACTAGCAAACCAGGACAAAAAACAAAAACACTGTTTCTAACACACAGGGAAAAAACAAAGGGACTATTAGTTTCTTCTATAATGTAGAATATAATTTGGCTTTAGAAAACCTGATTAATAAAGTATTTTTATAAATAAGTTATAAAAGCCATTTTTGGTAAGTCATAGGGAAAAAAATGAATACCATGAGTATAGCTTTCATCTTGGATATATCACCTATATGCCCAGGGAAGTGAGAGCTGATTAGGGCTCTTCTGAATGGGTCATTAGTTAAGCAGAAGGCATGTTGGTAGGAAAGCCATTTACTATTTATTCTGGTCAAATGTTTTCTTAATGCATGGTACCACCTAGGTAACACAATAGGACCAATTTGAACTTTTATAATATACAAAGGGAAATATCAAAGTTTTAAAAGCTGTCATTTTTAAAGAATTTTTTCTAAGCTCATGGTTAGTCAGAAATACTCTTTACCATAATTATTAAATAGAAAGTGAAATCCATTAGCTCTAACAATGAGATAGGCTAAATCCAAATGGATTACTTCACAAACACAATTTACCTTAAATCCCGAAAGAACAAAAGTAATATTGGTAGATGATGTATCCTTTCTCTCAGATTTTTTTTTTAATTGCTTCTGGTTTGACAGAAAAATAGGGTAAAAAAAAAAAAAAACTTGTGGGTTTCTTTGTTAAATCTTCTCATAATTGCAATACAATAATAAATGCTTAAAATTGAAACTGAATAAAACCCATTATATTAAAGGTCAATATACTTTTCCTATGGGAAAGTGTTTACTAGGTTCCCAGGATATATTTATTTATTTTTAAATTTTATGTTATCTTAGTTTTAGCATAGTGCTAGTCAATTCAGGCCAGTGCAACAAGCCTACAGTAAGCACTTAACTCTGTATGAAGCCGGTGAGAGATTGAAAAAATGTGGGATAGGAAGACACTAAAACTTGACAGCTGGCCTCTGAGGGATCACAATCTAGTGTAGGAGAGAGAAGTTTAAAGCAATTAACTGTAAAGTAAGACATAATGTATTAAGTGGTGTATTACAGATATGATATAACATAGGAGAAAAGCAAAAGGAGGAGTTCATTCTGAGGAGGAAAGGAAAAAGATTTCCGAAAATGTTTTTTGAGTAAGTTCAATTTTTAAAATTCATATTTTGATAGGTATAGAAAGAAAAAATATTTGGAAACAGTAAGCAATTGATATGCATGGAGAGGTTTGAGTGCAGCACATCCTGGAGGATGTTAAGTGTAGCACAATAGGAGTGGAGCTGCACCTTGATATTGAAGTTGGCTCACCAAGGGCCTCAAGTGTGGCCCAGGGAGTTATCACTCTATTCTTTATGTCATCCACAGCCACAGAAGCTTTTTAAGCTTGGGGTGACACAATCTGACTCCTGTGTAGGAAGGAAAGATTGGAGCCAAAGAAGGGCATATATTGAAGAAGCCAACAATTAGAGTTGAGGAAATCATTTAGCATATTAGTAACACTACAGCATGGGAAAGTCCAGTGTGGAGATCTATGAATTGTGTCAAAGAAAAAGTGAGGGGCCGGGCGTGGTGGCGCACGCTTGTAATCCCAGCATTCGGGAGGCTGAGACCAGAGGATTTGGGTTCGCGGCCAGCCTCAGCTACCTAGTGAGGCACTCCGCAACTTAGTGAGACTCGGTTTCAAAATAAAGAATAAAAAATAGGGCGGGGGGTATAGCCCGGAGGTAGAATTCCCCTGAGTTCAATCCCCAGTACCGAAAAAAAAAAAAAAAAAAAAAAAAAAGTGAGGGAAGAGAAAGAGGTGGTGATATCTGACGAGTGGGGCAGAAAAAAGGGTCAATGATGACTTTGGATACTGGAAAGAAAATGATGCATTTAAACAAGATATAAGCTGAGAAGTTTTGGTAAAGTCATAGAAAAAATGTGTGTGTGTGTGTGTGTGTGTGTGTGTGAAGTACTAAAAATTCTACTAAAAGAACATTTATGATCTAAGATATTATAAAGCTCATCAAGTCTTGTCATTCTTGACTGGCTGAACATTAGAAGCAACTGAGAAGTAATATTTTAAAAGTACTGATATCTGTAATCTGCTGCAAGAGATTTGTGTTTAAGTGGACTGCCCATATATGTAGGTATCTATCTATTTTTTTCAAGTTTCCCATGTGACATGAAATGCTGTCCAATTTGAAACCTCTAAAAGAGTCTGTATCTTTTAATTTAAAGAATATCTTGATCCTCAAGAAGATTTGGATCCTTTTGACAGGTTTCTATTTCTTGGTAGATCGTGTTGCTGATTCTTCTTCCCACACATCAGTTTCAGACTTCCTTCCTTCTCTCTCTAGCCATTTTTTTGTACATATTTGTTGAATGAGTCCAGTGAGGTTGGTTAAGAAACTTAGAATGTGGAAATGGCTGGAGCAGGACTGTTGTTTAAATTAAATGCCTATGCAATGATCATATTTTACGGCTTTAACCTTTGCATTTTTGTGCACAACTCTTAACTGTCCCTAGTACATCTCTTTTCTATTTCCAGTAGCTCACTTCTGATTTCCTTATCCTGGGTGCTCTTTTGTCACTACCAATTCAATACCTTTTTTTAAAATACTTTCACTTGTGCATTTTAATTATACATCATAATGAGATTCAAAGTGACACATTCATATTTGTACATGTACACATTAAAACTCAATACTTCTAAGTTAATATATCTTAGCTCCAAATCTTCATTACTAGTTATCCAAATATATAATGAGCTCCTAACACACATCTTTATTTATGCTAAATCTTTTATGTAGTTATTCAAATTTAAACGAGTTTGATTACTGTTGCCTGCCATTTCTAATGTGAGAATTTTTCCTAGTCCATCCATGGTCCCCTGTATAGCACAGGTCTGTTGCCAATTGATTTCCCTTATGTTTTTCCCAGGAAGCAAGATCTCCATTTTTTCCCCTTCATCTTCATTTCTTACCCACCACATGTACACGATACCTAAAAAGTTTCTAATTAGATATTTGCCTCAAACACTGCATTGGTAAACTTAGAAGTAGAGGATACAAAAACTAGCTTTTAAAATTTTTCTTTACTGGTTATTTTTAATGTTTATTAAATCATATCCAATAATGATGAATGTACTGCTAGACTTAGCAGATTAAGTATGGAAATAACAGAAAGAAAAACTTCTGCTAATAATATTGCACTTTTTAGAGCTGTATTTTTTTTTGTTTTTTGCGGTACTGGGGATTGAACTCAGAGGCATTCTACCCCCCGAGCTATACCCCCAGCCCTATTTTTTATTCTTTAATTTGAAACCGAGTCTCACTAAGTTGCGGAGTGCCTCACTAGGTAGCTGAGGCTGGCCGCGAACCCGGATCCTCCGGTCTCAGCTTCCCGAATGCTGGGATTACAAGCGTGCGCCACCATGCCCGGCTCTAGAGCTGTATTTTAAATATTTTGTATTTTACTTATAAAGATACTTGTACCTAGCTCTCATGGTTACTATAAAGATTACATTAAAATACTTAATAAGTAGTACTCATTAACTATTTTTATTATTTTCGGTGATGGTTACAGACTTTACCTTTGAAATCTAGTCAACAAATTGTCACAAAAAGAAGGAGGTGGAGAATATGAATATTTATGAAGAAAAATATCAGTGATGGATAGGGTTGACACAGGATTATTACCAAAATATATCTCCCGCAAAATTAGTGAATCATTCCTCTCTTAGAGCCTGGGAGGGGCAGGTGATGCTGGAAACCATATCTTCTACAGAAATCCTGGAGAACTTGTCAGATGTCGTGATTAATTGCCGTTTTTGAAGCAGAAGTAAGAGCATCACAAAACCGTGAACAAACACCAGGCATCCAAATAAGCTTCCATCCAGTGCAGCTCCACGCTAGCCAAGGTACTCAGCTGTAAACTGGAGGTACTTGCTTGCCTTCTAAACTCATCAAAAAGCTTAGCCGACCAGCAAATGATAACAATAAACAGCTAACCATGCATGAAACAAGAAATCAGAGTTTTCTACTCGTACGCATACTTAAGCTAGGAAAGATGCCAGTCAATGAACTTAAAAAAAAAAAAAAAAAGTTTGAGGCAAGAGCAAGATGGCTATTTGGAATTTTTGTCAAGACCTAGGGAAATGTGCCCAGAGCCACGGAAACTGTGGCCTCAGAGGCCCTAGGGAATGAGTTGCTTGCAATAAACAGGACAATTAACCTAAAACATCCCAGTTCCAAAGTATAGAAGTACCTTCGCTGGGTCAGGCAGAGACTTTCTTGCTGTGCTCCTGTTGAGACTTTTCACACAAATTTGAGTTGCCTGGATACCACTACTCCCCTTACGGAAGAGTTTTGAAGGTTGCACTTCTGTCACCCTGAGTGCAGAGCTGGGTTGAGAGGGTTGAGGGAGTTTAAGAGTGGAATGGCCTTGAAGAGAAGCCGAGCTTGCCTGGGGAAGGAAGAGGGGTGTGTGGCACTTCTCTGCTCCTCCAGATTCTGCCTCTTGCTCACAGTTCAATTATTTACTGAAAGTGAGAAACAGAATCATGTGTTTTCGCCCTTGATTAAAGAGAGGATAATGTTTTGTTAGGAAAGTCAGCTGCAGAGATTCAGTCTGAATGTGGCGGCTGCTGCTGCTGAAAGGTTTTGATTTGCTTAATCACAGAGGTCTTTCTCGAATACTAACTAAGGATTCCAAGCAGAACAAATTCATTCCTGATGAAGTCTTGCAGCCGACAACGTGGAATAATTTGAATCACAGACCTGTGAAATTTGATCAGGATGGAATTAAATGACTCTTCCGAAGTGATTTGCCAAGTCTGTTTTAACCAAGGAGCTGCAGCGAAACTGGGGAGCCCATGAAGGGCCCTTTTCCTCTGCAGTCTCACCCAGGGTTCTGCTAACAAGAGGAATTCTGAGATGCACACCGTGGAGGTCATACTTGCCTGAAATGGAACTTGAAGATAGGTGACAATGCTCACATACTCAATTTACTGTCATATCCCCCCATCACTTACTTAGGTGTCCAGACCCTTCGAGAACCTATTTGTGCTAGATCCACCTCATGGGTGTGGTGATCTCTTCATGTGTTGCCATTTATTTGAAATAAAATGTCTTCTACAATTTGCATCTCATGCCTGCTGAAGGATGCAAAGTAGGTACGGAAGGAGAGAAAATTGGAAACTAGCATAAAGCCATCAGACAAACCTTGAACTACACTGACCCCAATGTGGAAATTCTCATTAAGTGCTATCTCGATGAAATGTACTGAGTCACTCATTTTTTCTGCTCCTAACTTATGTTTCAGGTGCAGCCAGCTTAATCTTCTGGAGACAGGGTGGAGCTGAGGAGAGAGTGGACATGGAGGGCGAAGTCAAAGCAGGACAGAGACTCACACTCCCTACTACCAGCTGTGAATTCTGCTGTTGAAAAGAAGCAATTTATACCACGATGGTAAAATAATTTATCTTTGCAAAAAATGGTTAGAAAGCACTACTAAAATGTTTTTGCCATAAAAGGTGGGATGCCTGACAAAAATATTCTCAATGTTATGTTCAAGTACTTGGTTTCTTTGATACCAGGCATGATGAAGAAAGTTTTTGGAGAACAATATATAGGAAGCAGCTCATCAAATTTCAGAAGTTGTGAATGGTGTCCAGGTGAGAGGCTAAGAAGACAGCTGTTTGCAAGAGGAAAGAAAAATAAAAGGGGAATATCTAGGGGCAGTGTTGAAGCTCAGTAGTAGGGCACTTGCCTAGTACTGGTGAGTCCCTAGTTCTATCCCTAGCACTGAAAACAAAACAGACAGACAAAGACCCAAGTTCAGAGAAATGAAATCAATACAAAGTTTAAAGGACTGTCAAGAGAAAAAGGTCCAAGAAATTTGGTATTCAAATTATTATATTTTTGCAGCAAATGTATATGTTATTGATTGATCTTAAAATATTATTAGTGAGTGGTAACAAGTGAAATATTATTGCTAGCTCTAGGAATCAAACAAACATTTGACTTCTAGCAATGAACAAGCTCTCACTTCAAGTTGCTTATTCAGTAGGATCCCTTTTCTGTGTTCCCGCTGCATGCAGTGACATTATGGGTAGAGGTCAAAAGGTTCTAGATCCTGAAACTATAATATTTACTTCCAAATACATATGGAAATGGAAAATTGAAGTTTTTACTCTTCTAAAATATTGCAGAATAGAATGAAGTCCACTTCTTCTTTTTTCATTAGGCAATATTTTTTTCCAATAATAAGCAGAAATTAGGAAATTAGACCAATTCATGTGATATATTTTCTTCCACATCATGTAAAAAGAAAATAGTTCACAAAAATTAGACTAATTCCATATTTTAGTTGAATTCACACCTATTCCTCCTACCAACACACATACTTTTTCCTGTGGATGCAATGGTCTAGGTGACAAAATTGAAGCTTTTTCCTGTAAGAGCTCTACCTTATGGCTCTACCATAGGGCTTTAAATATTTTTTTAACATCTCTGATTGGATATAATATACGCAATAGTCTTTTACATTCTGTTATTCTAAGCTAAGACATTATTATATTTAACAAATCAAAATTTGTCTTTGCTTTAATCACATGCATATCTTTCACAAAACATGGTTTGTTAGACATAAATCTCATATAGGAAATGCTTAATGAAGAAGTATGTATTGTTGAATCACATAATACCATAATACAACAAGAAGAACTTGGTCTCTTCTTCTAAATTCTGATATTAGCATTAGTTTAAGGGGAATGTCTTTAGTAAGTTTAGACACAATTATTTTCCGGTTGTTTTTTATGGACTGAATATTTGTGTCATCCTCAAAATTCATATTTTGCAAAGCTAACTTTCATGAAGTGGTATTAGGAGGTGAGTATCCCAGGAGGGTGAAGCTCTCATAAATAGAGTTAGTATTCTTATAAAAGAGACCCTGAGAGGTCTCTGATTCTTTCTCTATCCTTATGTGATATAGCAAAAGACAATTGTCTGCAAATGAAGAAGGGTGTCCTCCTTATAAACATTGAATCTGCTCGTGCTTGGTTTTGTATATATCAGCCTCCAGAATGGAGACAAATAAAAATCTAGTACTTGATAGTTTCCTTTGCTGCACAGCTCTTCAGTTTAATGGAATCCCATGTATTGATCTTCTTTTGAGTTGTGTGTGCTTTTGGGGTCTTGTTGAGAAAGTTTTTACCTGTGCCTATGTGTTGAAGTGTTGGGCCTATGCCCTCTTCAAGTAGCTGCAAGGTCTCTGGCCTGACTTGCAGGTCTTTGATCCATCTTGAATTGACTCTTGTACAGGTTGAGAAAGTGGGGTTTATTTCCATTTTCCTGCATATGGTTAACCAGTTTTGCCAACACCATTTGTTAAAGAGGTTATCTTTTTTTCCAGTGTATATTTTTGGCTCCTTTGTCAAAAATCAATTGACTGTAAGCACGTGGGTCTGTTTCTGAGTCTTCTATTCTACTTCATTGGTCTGTGTGTCTGTTTTTCTGCCAATATCATGCTGTTTTTATTACTGTGGTTTTGTAGTAGAGTTTGAAGTCAGATATAGTGATACCTCCTGCATGGTTCTTGTTGCTAAGAACTACTTTGGCTATCCTGGGATTTTTGTTGTTCCAAATGAATTTAAGGACTGATTATTCTATGTCTGTGGGGAGTGACCTTGGTAATTTCAAAGGAAACTATCAAGGACCTCAACAGAGAGCCCACAGAGTGGGAGAAAATTTTTGCCAGCTACTTTTCTGATACAGGTCTAATATCTAGGATATACAGAGAGCTCAAGAAAAAAACAGCTAAGAAAACAAATAACCCAATCAAAAAATGGGCAAAAGAACTAAATAGACACCTCACAAAAGAAGAAATACAAATGGCCAATAAATGTATGAGGAAATGTTCTACATCATTAGCAACCAGAGAGATGCAAATCAAAACTACCTTGAGACTTCACCTAACTCCAATCAGAATGGCAACCATAAAAAACACGAACAAAAACAAATGCTGGCGAGGGTGTGGAGAAGTGGGAACTCTAATACATTGTTGGTGAGATTGCAAACTAGTGCATCCCCTTTGGAAAACAGTACGGAGGATCCTCAGACAAATGGGAATGAACCTACCATATGATCCAGCAATACCACTTCTGGGTATCTGTCCAAAAGAATGGAAACCAAAGTATCAGACCGACACATTTGTATCTATGTTTATAGCTGCACAATTCACAATTGCCAAACTATGGAAACAGCCAGATGAATGGATTACAAAACTATAGGATATGTACACAATGTAATTTTACTCAGCCATAAAGAAGAACAAAATCATGTTATTTGCAGGGAAATGGATGGAACTGGAAAACATTATGTTAAGTGAGATTAGTCAGTCACAAAAAGTAAAAAAGCATATGTTCTCCCTAATATGCGGATGCTAGGGAGAAGATGGGGCATAAGAGGGACTCCAGATGAAAAAGGAGAAACCCTAGATATGCAAAGTTGACTAACTGAAGGTGATAGACGGGGTGGGGGGACATCCTAATGCACATGATGTACTTCGTACTTTCACAAACATATCAAAGTCAATCACTAAACTAAACTTGAGAAGGAGAGCGGGCGAGGGAGTGAGGTGGGAATTGGGGAAGGGGTTAAATGAGAAATGTGTGCATGTATGCCTTTATCAGCTTGTACCTAACAAAGATGTACGATTACAATGCACCAATTAATAAAAAAAAATTAAGCCACCTAGTCTGTGGTATCCTATTACAGCAGATTAAACTAAGGCATGATTATATTTTAAAAATCATTATTCTTCCTGGCTATACTTTATTCAAAATTAAACTGTGGGAAAATGAAAAACTTATTTTAAGTGAATTAGAATTCATTCTAAGTGCTATTCATATTAAATGCATACATTTTTGTCTCTGATTAGAATGAATATGAGGATTCACTTGACATCTTCTTGGCCTTGGAATACCAAGCTAGACATGAAGATCCTAGTCCTTATGTAATTCAGAAAATGGTTAATATCTGTAACTATTTTTTTTTTTTTTTTTTTTTTTTTTTTTGCAGTACTAGGGATTGAACTCAGGGGCATTCTACCTCCGAGCTACACCCCCAGTCCTATTTTTTATTCTTTATTTTGAAACCGAGTCTCACTAAGTTTCGGAGTGCCTCACTAGGTAGCTGAGGCTGGATGCGAACCCGGATCCTCCGGTCTCAGCCTCCCGAATGCTGGGATTACAAGCGTGCGCCACCACGCCCGGCAATATCTGTAACTATTACATATGCTTATAACATGTTTTCATCAATACACTGCAATGGAAAATATCAAAAGTAACTATTTTGTTTCTTATATTTTCATATTGAACCCAGAGATAAATGTTGATTATGAACAGAATTTAGATCCTTACAGAAACAGCTAGGGAATATTTAAGAAATATCTATAGATGTGTGATGGATTAATAATTGAAGCAGACTACAATATATCTATAAACAGATAGAGCATGACTGGAGGAAGCAGATTACTGAGGGCATGGCCTTGGGGAATATCTCTGTTCCTGGTTCCTTTTTCTCTCCTCTGCTTCCCATCTGCCATGAGCTGAGCCGCTTTCCTCTGCCATGTTCTTCCACCAAGATGTTTCTACCTTGGAGCCCACTGATCATGAACTAAGTCCTGTGAATGTGAGCCAAAATATTTTCTCTTCTAAATTGTTCTTATCATGTATTTGATCACAGTGAGTGGCAAAAAATTGACTGGACTAATACCTTTATGTAACTTAAAATTAATATTTTTTTTTTACAATGCCACCTCCTTCAGTATTCAGTGTTACCTCTTAACATTAATGCTACTACCATGTAACACATCTTGTACTTCCATTTGTGCATATTCCAATCTGAAGTAGAAACTCCACTAAAGAGGAAGTTATTCATTTAACACATGCTTTTGTCTAAGACCTAGGATTAACAGTGCTGATTTGCTGGATTTAACAGATAACTATTTCTAGCATAAAACATACTATTTTAAAGTCTTAATAGTTATTAATAAACTAAGAACATACTGTTTTATATTAATGCTATTAATATTTATCAGGTATTGCCTGTCATCAGTTTAGTTATTGGAATTTTTAAAACGTAACTTTTAGTTGTTCATGATATAATTTAGGCTTTGAAGATATGAACAAGTTATTCAAAGAAATAATCCCTATAAAATACTTAGAGATGCAGTCAATTTTTACCAAACTCTTGCAGTTATTATATAAGGTTCAAAATAGCTTGTATATTTAACAGTGTATATTATAAATTCACAGATCTAGCTCAGAAGCAATTAAATAAATGGATGTCAGTATATGTGAGACAATGAGAGTAGCTTTCTTGTCAATAATAGAAAGTAGGTTCAATGACTCAAATGTTCAATTAAAAACTACCTTTGTTAAACATAGGGAAGACATGAAAGTATAACATACCATGCTGGATATTCTGAATAACCAAAGCTCCTCCTCCTTCCCTCTTTGTCTGTGTGTTTTAGTCAGCTTTACCATTGCTGTGACCAGCAAGACCCCTTTACAGAAAGAAAGGATTATTGCAGCTCACAGTTTCAGAGGCTTTAGTCCATAGGGGTGGGTCTAAGGCAAAAGCTGAGGTGATGGAGGCAGGATGTGTAGCCAAAAGAAGAGAAAGAGAGAGAAGGAGACCTGTGTATGGAGATATATATAACCATAATGGGAAGATCTGGATATATATTAGAGATATATATACATACATATATATGTATGTATATATATCCAATTCAACTCATAAGCTTTTGGTGGACATTTTAAAATCCAAACTATAACACCATGGGTATTTTGGAGAAAATAGATGGATTAATCTGTGTATTAGTATAAAATAAAGGGATATATATATAAGTTTTAAGTATTTGGTATATCTGGATTGTGAATCTGTCTAGGAAGCTCAGAATATACTCAATGGCCAAGTCATCTATGCTTTACAAGCTTTCATTATGTCATAAAAAGAGTATTCAGTGCATGCAGAGCAGTTAGTGCCCTTATGCTGTCAGTGTGTCATTAGTAGGCAACCCGTCTAGAGTGATCTTCCTGTTGGAGCCACAAATGTACTTGATTGTGCCATATGCAAAGAACATTAGTGTATCTAAATTGGTCAGTGTGTTTGGGAGATGTATTTGCCTGGAGTCGTATGTAAGTTCTGTTTCTGGTAGATGTTTTCTAAGCATTTGTATTACTTTCACATTTTACTTTGTGGCTTTTGGGGATGGGTGGCTTGGTTGAAGATAAGGGTCAAAATAGAGGTTAGTGTGAATGAACTCTTTGTTGTTTATCTGTCTCCCACCTCATAAGCAATATCTCCCAGATCTGCCCATTATGGTTATATAGAGAAATTGTTCAACTACCATGGCAAAAGGAATCAATCAGTAGTCTTTATCCCTGAACACCTAAAGACAGAAAAGGGACACCTGGAGAAACACTTAAAGACAAGAATTGGCCCCCTCAGAGATCACCTAAAGACACCAATGGGCCTCTTCCAGGATTGAGTATCATGAAAGCCCTCCCAGGATGGACCAGATTGTGGTGATCCCAATCTGGGATCCTCTTCTCTTCAGTTATCTTTTTTTTTTTTTTTTTTCGGTGCAGGGGATTGAACCCAGGGGCATTCTACCTCTGAGCTACACCCCCAGCCCTATTTTTTATTCTATAGTTTGAAACCGGGTCTCCCTAAGTTGCAGAGTGCCTCACTAAGTAGCTGAGGCTGTCTGCAAACATGGATCCTCCCGTCTCAGCCTCCCAAATGCTGGAATTACAAGCGTGGGCCACCACGCCTGGCCTCTTCAGTTATCTTTGCTGTTTTCACAGACACCCAATTTCTTACAACCTTTCCTCCCTCTGAGTAGCTCCTGACTTCTGTGATTGTAAGTACTGTCCTTTCCTGGCTTGAAATTATTTTACAGTGAGGACTGTGACTTAGAAAAGGTATCTCATTTGCTTGTATAAATGACACAGTGACACAGTCAAATTTTCTGCCTTTGAGCTTCTGCTTTACTTTTCCCTAATTAACCTCAAATTCCTCAGCAGCAAAATGAGATAATACTAGCCCATACTGCAAGGAATAAAAAATTGTATTTACAACACTTAGTACTGCATATGGGGCAGAACCAACTATAGTCAGTTATTGAAAGAAACTATGTTCTTTTCATTGTCTTAAAATTTAAGAATGATTTGAAAGTATGATTTGGGTATGGTTTTCACATACAAAAAAGGTTTTGTGTTCTTTGCATATCTATTATCTACCTCTAAATTACCCCAGAGGTTTATAATGTATTCTAATAAGGTATGGAAAATATTATAAGGAGAATAATATTCAGAGTGAACTTTGAGTGATGAGCAAGAGTATATCAATGTAGAATAATGGAACAGGAGCATTAGAGAGAAAGTAAATTGTATGTAGAAGTGGGTTGGATTTGTCTAGAACTAAATCTCATAAATTTAGGGAGTAGATTTCTGAGGAAGAGAACAAACTTAGTTGAGAAATGCACTTCGGGCCAGAGAGTAGAGGATTTTGCATGGCAGGTTAGGGGGTCTTAAATTTGTCAGATGGTTGACAACGTTAAAAGCAAAAGATAAGCCGGGCGTGGTGGCGCACGCTTGTAATCCCAGCATTCGGGAGGCTGAGACCGGAGGATCCGGGTTCGCGGCCAGCCTCAGCTACCTAGTGAGGCACTCTGCAACTTAGTGAGACTCGGTTTCAAAATAAAGAATAAAAAATAGGGCTGGGGGTATAGCTCGGAGGTAGAATGCCCCTGAGTTCAATCTCCAGT
>PVLC010007036.1:35006-50430 GCA_004027655.1 Graphiurus murinus | reverse complement strand
ATATATAATGAATGATATTTAATTATTTATAGGTAATGAGTATGTCTCTAGATGTTGGTTTGAGTAAGTGGGTGGATGATGATATCACTTGCTAAGATAGGAAAAATAAAAAGAAGGAAAGGAATAGAAATGGGGGAAAAGTTTAAGTATGTTACACTTGCTAAATAGGCATTTATCTAGATGTCTTGAAGTGAGGAGACAGATTTGGGCTGAAAGATCAGCTTCATATACTTGTTTTTCAATGCTGGTAGTTAAAACAAGGGCCTCACACATTCTAGACAAATACTCTCTCCCTGAACTACATCTCCAGCCCAAATATGTAATAGGGGCCTATTTCAGAGTTTCCTGCTCTGGAGTTAACAGATGACATGTTTCAAAGCTAACATTTTTTTTCTTCTTCCTCTTCCCCTTATTTTCATTCCCTGTTAATTAATACCAAACAATTATCATTTTGCTTACAAAAAGGATGAAGAATTGGTGCCCAGGAATCTTAAAAGGAATCAACTCAGGAACTGTGTAGACATGAATTGTGTCTTTCTGATTAGCACACCTGATTAACCCTGAAGAACTAGTTCTTAAAAGGAATATTTGTTATTATGCTCAGGGAGAATCAGGTTTCTGTTTTGTTTGTTTTGTTTTTGTCTTGAATGTATCATTCATTGATTTCTCCCATTTGCTAGCAAATCATTAAAATTTCTTTTTCCTTCTTCCCAAAGGATTGTCCCAATTATTTGGTTTGGCAAATTGGGGCAAGTACCATGTTTCTGGTCACAAGATCAGCTTTTGAAAATAATGACATAAAGAGGACATCACCAGTGCCATCAAATGAAAGAGAATGCTTGGACAAAATGTATAGTATGAAAAGAGATGAGGAAAAGTAGCTCATCTGTATTTAGTACCCTGTACATTGTACCTTGCATGTTCTTGATATTCGTAAAGTCCAAAATTAAAATTTGATAAAAAATATGAAAAAAAAAACCTCTAATGATACAGGTATTCACAGAGCAAAGATAAACTTTCCCACATTAAAATTTTCAACTTTGGCCTCTGAGTCTGATTTGATGTGGTCTGCCCTTGCCAGGCAACAATTAGCTGGGATAGCCTAACTCGTTTTTATGGCTTTAAGAGAAGAGCCCTGATACTTTTTCTTTGTGGCCTTTGTTACAACATGCTAATAATAGAAACCCCTAGAAGAGTCCACTCAGAGAAAATATGTCCTACTAAATATAATAAAATATGATCAACTTACTATTTAATTTTAGTAAAAGCTAATGCAATGCATGGTACCTGAGAAAATCTTCTGTTTGGGAATATTGGAAGATAGTGAAGATAGGATAAAAGTGGATAGAAGAAATAAAAATTTCTGTATGATAGAAGAAATTGAAATTATATGAGACAGAAAAAACAGTTAGGTCTCTTAGACTTTAAACAAAATAGTAATCATTGCATTTAAAGCTATTTATCTTTTAATGTTATTGATACTATAATTACAAGAACAAATCTTTCTTTAGTTGGAATACAATGATTCATTGCACATTAGTTTTTATCACAAATCATATTACCTATATATTAAGTCTTTTAAAATGTTAGAAACTAATTAATTTTAAACTCTGTCAGGTTTTATATGTCATCTCAGGAAATACGTGGCCTGTTGGTTATCCAGGCACGTTCGTCTCATGTGATTGCATTCTTTCTGACCTGACTATCCATCAGAAGTCCTTTTTCAAGATTTTATTATTGTTTTTATTATTGTGGTATAAAAACACTCTATGCCAAAAGCATGGCTAAGCAGTGTGGTCTGGGACACATCACCTGTTGAATGTAGGTTTTCCTCACTGAAATCATCTGCTCAGGATCTCTCAGGCACTCAGGTGCACTGAAGTATAACTTTGAAATGGTGGGTGACATCCTACTGCTCATTGTGTTTTCACATGATGCAGGCTTTGATCATGTCACTTCACATGAAGAGACTCAGACAGAGAGTACCTCCTTGACTTCTACTGTGTTCTTAGGAATGAACAAAGAAGCTCTCTCTGGGAGAGTCAGATCTTGCATGTTCTAACCCGATTGAGCAATATTTCACCTGGCTGTGAAGCTGCCATGTGCAGCTCACTTTGCAATTGTCTTTAGACTTGCTAAATGCATTTATAGACTAGAATGAAGAGTAGAAAAAATGTGGTAGGTGAAATGAAGTCTTTTTCACATTGCCCCTTTTATTATTGTGGTATAAAAACCCAGGCTCAAAATAGATTGAGGTAGATTTATCTTTTAATGAAAATCGCCAGGAGGTTTGAAGTCAAATATGCTTATCTTTTTCTCATGTCTCCAGTGCAGAGTTGACCTTGCAGTACCATCCTAGAGGGAGCTACCATGATTATTATAGACTGACTTCCTTCAGAGGGGACACTTAAAAGAGACAATGAAGCCAGCATGCCTCCTTTAAGGCTCCATTGTCCAAGGTTGTGTGTGGCAGCTTTTCCAGAGAGCAAAGGACAGGAAAGTTCAGAAGCATTGTGTGAAACAGAAAGGACTAAGTTCTCTGGACATTGTTAAAAAGCTGGCTGCAGGTTCTCAAGGGACCATCTGTGGCACTTGTGTGGTGTCCTCAGAGTTTCTAACTGAACACTAGTAGCTGAGTGAGTCTGTAACACAGAGTTAAAACATTCTCTCTGCCTGGGCACTGCACAAAGCAATGAAAGGTAATACAGTGGAACCCTGAATCATTCTCAGCACACAGCAATGAAATGCCTTTTCTGTTGTCACCATGGACTCAGAACACCTGAAATGAGATCTCAGAAACCTGTGTAGGAAGACAGTAATTTTATCAATTGCTTGTCTTAGTTAAATAGACCCATGGGGAGATGATAATGTTATGCTTCTTCTTGTTTTTAGTTCTTTCTTGCATGAATTTTGAAGTTCCTACTGGAGAAGAGTGGGTGTTAGTGTTGGGAGGAATGAAAGAGGAAGTAAAAGTAGACAAGGAATGACATTTAAGGGAAGATTATTGTCAGTCCACATTCCACAAATATATGCAAAAAAATCACACTGGTGAAACACAGTAATGAGAATTTAATGTCAAAATGATTGTAATTTTAGGCCTAAATAGACACAACATGACCAGGAATTCCTTAATCATAATTAGAAATAGATGAAGGTATTTCAAAACTGCATAGTTCTTGGAACTAATTCCTTTCCATGAACAATAGGTAATAGAAAAGCATGGCTAGTATATCATATATGACAAAGAACACAGCTAACATCACACTAATTTCTTAACTCCCTGAAATGGAGAAGTATCTCATTGTTTTGAGTAGTAAAGGAAATTCCACCTATCAGAATATAATTTATATTTTATGTCTATTACTATAAAACTACCTTACTATGAATGAATTACATTTGCAATTACTAAAGGAATCCTAAAGAAGTGAGTTGGGTACATGTATTTTATCCATACCTTTGAATGACAGTCTCGATGAATGAACTTGTATGCTGCTTCTCATTGTAAAGATTAGTGTAAATTGGTAAAACAAATATATCTGTGTATAAATATGCTTATCTGAGACTTACTCAGTATATTAAATCTACCTGTTATCTCCACTTTCTGATTTTCAGTTATTCACAGAATCACTTAGTATGCAAGGAATTGTATTGTATTTCCATACTACTTAAAGTAGTATGGATATTTTAACAATAATATTTTTTCTTAACTATGATAATGAAATATTCTTTCCATTTATTTGTGTCTGATTTAATTTCTCTCAGTAATGTTTTATAGTTCTCAGTGTATAGACTTTTCACCTCCTTGGTTAAATATATTTCTAACTATTTCTTTTTTTATGCTATCATAAATGGGATTCTTAGTTCCTTTCTTGGCTAGGCTGTTGTTTATAGAAATGCTATGAATTATTATATGTTAATTTTATATACGGAGAATTTACTGAATTTGTTTATTAGTTATAACAGGGTTTTCGTAGATACTTTGCAGTTTTCTACATACAGGATCACATTATCTACAAATTGAGATAATTTTACTTCTTCAGTTCTGATTTGGAGATCTTTTTCTTATCAATTGAAGTGCATCTGGTGTTATGTTGAATAGAAATGGCTAGAGTGTACATCATCTGCACAAGACCTCAGAAGTAAAAGCCACTGCCATGCTCTTGGTTCTTCAAACTGTGAGATATGTAAATCCCTATTATTTACCAATTACCTAGACTTAGATATTTTGTTATAGCAGTAGAAATTAGACTAATAGAAACTTTTTTGAATGCTTTTTTCTCTGGAAAATTATATAATCACGTTTTTTTTCATCTTTCAATCTGTTAATGTGATGCATCACATTTACTTGAGTACATTGAACCACCCTTGTATGCCAGAGATAAATCCCATCTCATTATGATATATACTTTTTTTGATGTATTGTTGAATTTGATTTGCTAATATTTTGTGGAGGATTTTGGCATCAATGTTCACCAGAGATATTGGTCAGTAGTTTTCTTTTACTATGGTATCATTGTCTGGCTTAGTATCGAGGTGATGTTGACCTAGTGAAATGTGTTAGGAATTATTCCTATTGCTCTATTTTTTAAGAGGAGTTGAAGTAGAATTGGCACTAATTTTTCCACTGAAGTTTGGTAGAACTCAGCTGTTAAGGTATTTGGTCCTGAGATTTTCTTTATTGGGATGTTTTTAAATTGTTATTTAAATCTCTTTGTTATTGATATATTCAGGCTTTCTATTTCTTCTGTATTCTACATTAATAATTTGTATTTTTCTAGGAATTTATTAATGTCCTTAGGTTATATTGAATTTGTTGGCATATATTTATTCATAATGTTTCCTTATGATAAATTTTATTTTTGAGTCATCTATTGTAATTGTTTCCTCTATCATTTCTGATTTGTATATTTGAATATTTTCTCTTTTCTTTTTTTTTTTTTTGTTGTTGTTGTTGTTATACTGGGGATGGAACCCAGGAGTATTCTACCTCCAAGCCACACTCTCAGTCTGATTTTATTCTTTTATTTTGAAACAGGGTTTCACTAAGCTGCAGAGAGCCTCATTAAGTTGCTGAGGCTGGCTGCAAATCTGTGATCCACCTGTCTCAGCCTCACAAGTACTGGAATTACAAGCATGTGCCACCATGCCTGGCTGTATGGCTATATTTTCTCTTATTTAGTTTGTCTAAGAACTCATTGCTTCTGTTTATCAAAAAAAATAAAAAATAAAAAAAGAAAGAAAGAAAGAAAAATGAAAGAAATGAAAGAAAGAAAAAAATTCAGTTTTATTGATTTTTGTATGGTTTTTCAATTTTTCTTTGATATGTTACTGTTCTGATCATCATTATTACTTTCCTTCTGCTAACTTTGGTTTTAGTTTGTGTTTCTTTTTCTAGTTCCTTATGTATAATGTTTGGCTATGTATCGGGAACCCCAGGCTGAACCCTCAACCGTGAGGCCCCAATAAAGATGCTGCCTGAATGTTGCTGATTCAAACCTCTCTTTATTATACCTCTCTCTCTCTGGGATCGAGGGCACTACACAAGCAGTAACAAACACAGCACAGAAGCCGTCTCTCCAAATAGTGCCTTTCCAACAGACTCTCAATAACCCCTCTCTCCAGCAATCCACCTTCCACTAGCAACCAACAACCTTTCCTCCCAGAACTTCTCCAGCAACCCACTCCAGCAACAACCCAGCCAGTCTCTCCCCAGCCACACTCTTGGGCGAGAGGTGGAGGCTCTTAAAGCCACACAGGGCCTAAGCCACGAGGCGTCTCATACAGCTCTCACCTGGGCTGGCCACGAGCCGGGCGTGCTGGTGCATGCGCTCTGGTGTGGCGCAGCCCTAGAATGATACCACCTGCAGCCACTTCTGGCACTCTGCCAGGCGCCATCTAGAGGTGAGGTCTTTCCGGCGGGGCTAGGCTCCTGACAGCTATGTGTTTGTGATATTTGTTTTTTTCAACTGTGAATATATATTGATATGAACTTTCTCTTTAGGACAGCCTTTGAAATAATATATAATATGATTTCAGTCTTTCTAATTTTCCTAAGACTTGTTTTGTGGCCTACCGTATCATAGAGGATATTCCATCTACACTAATAAGAATGTTTATTATGTTGCTCTTGAATTAAAAGCTCTGTTTATATTTGTTAGGTCTATTTTGTCTGAAGGGGCTTACAAATCTAGTATTTATTTATCAATTTCTGGTCTGATTGATGTATATATTGTTGAAAGTGAGGTACTGAAGTACCCAACTATGTTGTTTATTTCTCTTTTTATGTCTTTAAATATTTATTTTATATATTTAAGTGTTTTATGCTGGGTGCATTTTTATTTATAACTGTTATGTTCTCTTGGTGAATTGAGATTCTATCATTGAATAATGATCACACATGTCTCTCATGGCAGGTTTTTTTTTTTTTTTACCTGAAATCTGCTTTATTTGATATAAATATAGATATCAGGCTATCTTTCAAGTTACCATTTGCATGTACATTTTTTTCATCCCTTCACTTTCAGTCTATCTGTATCTTTGAGGATAAAATGATTTTCTCGTAGGCAGCACATTTTTATATCTCATTTTGTTATCCAGACACTGTGTGCCTTCTCATTGGAAAATTTCACCTATTTTCATTCAAAGTAATTATTGATAGGTAAGGACTTACTAATGCCATTTAGTTAATTTTTTGCTGAGCATTTTGTATATCTTTTATTCCTTCTTCCTCTCTTTTTTATCTTTGTAATTTGCCAATTTTCTGTAGTGATAAATTTTTATTCCTTTCTTATATCACTTTTGTATCTCTTATTGTTGCTTAATTTGGGGGGCTTATATATCTCATAGCTAGGCATAGTGGCACATGCTTGTAATTCCAATACTTGGGAGGCTGATACAGAAGGATTACAGGTACGAAGCCAGCCTCAGCAACTTAGTGAGATTTTTCAGGAACTCAGGGAAATCCTGTTTCAAAATAAAATTCAAAAGAGCTAGGGATGTACCTCAGTGATAGAATGTCCCTCTTATCAACCTCCAGTACCAAATTAATAATAATAATAATATTTTATAATAGCCCATTTTATATTGATATCAAATTAACTTCAATCACATAAAAACTCCCCAGTTCATATTTTGTTATCATAGTTTGCATCTTTTTATTTTATGTATTTCAACCACTTACTTTAGGTATAGTTTTATTTTTACTTTTTTTTTTTTTTTACCTTCATACTAGAGATGTACATGATTTAAAGAGCACCATAATAGTAATGGGGTATATTGGGTTTGACTACATATTTACCTTTACCAGTGAATTTTATACTTTCATGCTTCCATGTCAATAATAAGTGTCCTATTATTATTACTTGAAGTAATCTTTTAAGTGTTTCTTTTTAGGTGAATTTAATGGTGATGAATTTTCTCAATTTTTGCTTTTATTGACGCCACTCTAACTTAAGTTCAATTGTGCCATAAAGATTATATTTATAACTGGACCTTCTTGAGAATGTTTACCTTTACCCAGATTCCATAAAAACATGAAAAGAGTCTGCATAGAAAAAATCTGAAGTACAGAATAATCCAATTAAAGCTTAAAAAGGAATCAACCCAAGCCATTGTTTTGTTTTTGTTTTTACATGTGTAAGTTGGTGTGAAATATAGCACTCTCTAATGAGATTTAGTCATAAATAATAGATTTGTTGGATTAGAAACATAAACTATTTTTCTACTTCAATCCCTTTATCAACTATCAAGATTGTGGTCCAAAATATTTTGCTAACCAGTGTCCTAAAATGATTTTTTCTGTTGAAAACTATTTTTTAAAAAATCTATTATGTACTAAACATTATTCTAAATTCAGTAGAACTAGCATAGTAATAATAAAGCAAGATTTTCTTCCTTCCCAAAGGTAGCTTTCTAATAAAGAGTTAAGAGAAACATGTAGTTATCAGATAGTCATGAGGGTAAGAGAAAAATAACCAAGAAAGAGAGATGCATTTAAATTTATCATAACATAGTTAGTAAAGGTCCCCTGAGAAAATGGCATTTGACAAAAGTACAGAAAATAAATAGGCAGCAAGCATGGAGGATATCCAGTGGTAGAAGGCACTCTGGGGAGGGTGTGGAGCAGTGCAAAGGTTCTGAGGCAGAATTATGCAATGTGAGAACATCAAGAAGCCAATGTGGCTGGAGTGGGGTGATTGGGGACAATAAATTCAGAGGTGCAGCTCATGTAGGCCACCCACAGGGCTGACTTGTGTTTGAATAAGATGGGGAGGTTGCAGCTTCCACTCCAAGAAATTTCACTACTTGAACATATAGAGTTTATTCATATCCGGGTCCATTTGACAGTGTTCCATTTTGAGAATGAGTTCAAAACCAGGCTAATCCTGGACCTTCAGTTTCTTCCTTGAACTGAGAAGAGTTTAATTGTATTTTCTCACCCAATTGACCATATTTTCAAATACATATGGCATTTATGGCAATGGAATTAAAGCAATGTAGTTAAGACCTGGATGTGATTTTCATCATGAGAATGCCACGGCAGGCTCAGGTTTAGAGAAGGTTGATGTGTGGGCTAAAGCATAGTGTGGGAATCCAAACCCATCTGTCCCAGACATTTCCCCAGAACCATCTGGGGTTGACCACCAGGAGTCCCATTCTTTAGGAAAATCTGGAGACTTGCTTGGCAAGGGAACAATTGCTTGGCAATGACAGCTCAGACCAAGGAAACCAGTGCTTCCTGCCCACTAAGCCCTGGAATCTGGACTTTATAACAAAGTATTTCCAGGTGTGCTTGTGTCCTGGCACAGTTATGAAATCATCATGGACAAGTAATTTTCTGCCTCAAAAGGAGTCCATGATACCCAAGTGGTTTTCTTTTCTTTCTCCTTCATTATTGGAAATAAAGGAATTTAGATTTAAATAAACAGTGAAATACTTTCTGCCCTTTCAATGATGCCTAAGTGTGTAGTCAATGCCAGATTACTTAGGAGAAAGATAAAGTCTGAAGGGGTCACTTTTTTTCTTTTCTTTTTTAGGAATTTGAGAACTGACTTTTTAAAATATGCTTTATTGGTGCATTATAGTCTCATATCATAATGTAAGTCATGTTGAGAGTGACATGCATGCACACAGAGAATTCACTTTTTACAAATTGATAATATACCCTGAATTTTTTGCCTTATTTCCATTATTTTACTATATTCTAGTGTTTTTTATTATCTATATGATAGACACTATAATATTTTATGGCTAAAGTCCTTAAAATAATTACTTATTGCCTGACTAGAGCTAATTTGTTTTTCTGCCGCAAGCTGCAAAGATTATCATAGTGGATAATATAGTGATCTGTACAGAGAATGATTATCATCAAATATTGATTATCATCAAAATGATTATCGTCAGTATTCCAAGTTCCTGTTGATCATATTTTTGTTTGTAGAAATTTATGGTATTTAAAGAAAGTTAATAGTGCATTAAAGAAATAGTTTAGCAACTTGTGTTGAGAATACAAATGTGACCTAAAAGATCTGGTTGATGCAACTTGTTGGTTAATAATTAATGCATTTCCACAGTATTGTTATGTGTACTATTTATTAAATATCAAACACAATAGGCAAAGGATGTGTGTGTGTGTGTGTGTGTGTGTGTGTGTGTGTGTGTGTGTGGTACTGGACATTGAACCCAGAGTCATTTTATCTACGAGCTACACTCCTAGACTGATTTTTATTTCTTATTTGGAAATAGGGCCTCACTATGTTGCTGAGAGCCTCACTAAGTTGCCAAGGCTATTCTTGAACCTATAACTTCCTGTCTCAGCCTCCCAAGTACTAGGATTACAAGCATGCTCCGCCAAGCCTGGCTGGCAAAGAATAATTTCTAATTTCAAATGCTTTCATATTATTTACTATCTTTTTAGTCAGGTGTGGTGGCACATTCCTATAACCTGAGTATCACATGTTCTAGGCTATCCTCAGCAACTTAGTGAGACCCTGCTTCAAAAATGAAAAAATAAAAAATAAAAAAGGGCTGAGGATGTAGAATACCCAGTACCACACACACACACACACACACACACACACACACACACACACACTATCTTTTTGTAGAACCAAAGACATCCTCAATTATAAAACCTCTATCATTGTAGGTGAAATTAAAACAAAATGTTTAATTGATGATTATTGACACCAACGTTAAGCAGCACTCTGACTTCAGAGATATTATTAAAGTATATGTGCTTTAGAGTCAATGAAACACAGTGATTAAATAATTCACCTAACTAGAGTACAAAAACATAATATGTGCTGGGTGGTGCAATAAACATTTTAGTCTAAATAAGTTGAACTAAGGAAATGCAATCTAGGTCCCTAAACTATCAATAGTGTTGTGAAGGAGCGAGAACTTTTGGACAGTATTTTGATAGGAGGAATATAGACAGATATTTGAGCTAAGACTTAACTTGTGGAAATATTTTAGATAATGTATAGTGGGGATGAAATATCAGGAAGGATGTTCTACTGAAGAAATAAAACAAACAAACAAAAACAGACCAGAGGCAATACAACATGAATGGTGCATATAAGAATCTACAAAAATGTAAGCATGTAGTATGGTTAAAACATACTGTTTGGATTTGGTGATGTTTAGGACGTATTACTCCAAAATATGATACTTTGTTATTTGCGAAAATAAGAGAATCCAGAAGGTGCCCCTCACCCTTCTTCCCTGATGTGGGTTATAAAGCCAAAGAAGATCATTCTGACTCTCTCCTGCCTTTCGCTCTAGAAGCAGGTCATAAGACCCTCAATCAGGAGGGGCCCTCACTGTATCCAGTGGAAAAGAACATCCTCAAGTCTGAAAGATAAGAATCTTTACAAATATGCTATGCTAAGTCTCTCAGTTTATTATCATTAGATCAAGCCCCTTTGTCTAATCATGTTTCCACATTGCTGATCACTTTATGAAATCTAAGCATAAAAATTCATAGGTTTCCATTGTTTCTTAGAGTCTTTACTTCTGAAGACTTTCAAACCATATAAAACTTATGTTAAATAAATTTTTATGTTTTCCTCTTGTTAAGCTGACAGGCATCTTAGCCATGAACTTAGCAATGAATAAGGAAAATTAATCTTTTTTTCCCCCTGTAGCCCATAGAGTCTAAGCATCAAGAAATGTAATTAAAGAAACAAAAAGGTAGAAGTTCCTGAAGGGTTGGTAAGAAAAGCGTAAGAGAAAACTACATTTAGATTTATAATAGCTATCATTTAATAGTCAGAGTCTTTGTCATCCTACGTACATTTTCTCCTTGAGATACCCTGTTTCCTTTAGAGCAAATAGATTTAAATGTTTGAAGTGAAGGAAAATGTTTACCCAGAGGATCAACCTGTAATTAACAGAACATTTTGCCTTCAGATGTACAGGTGTGCACATGGAGTGTGCTTTGACACACGCAGAGAAACTGACTTTGGATCTGGTAAGCTGGGGGCAGGATGTTGTATGAGAATTATTCTTTTACTTGAATATTCTAAAGTATAGAATATTTTCAAATTCTATAAGATTTGAAAACTTATAGTCATGTGATGGAATACTTAATAATAGTAAAACGAGCCGGGCGTAGTGGCACACACTTGTAATTCCAGTACTTGGGAGGCTGGGATAGGAGGATTGCAAGTTTAAGGCCAGCCTCATCTAGTTAGTGAGGCCCTCTGCAACTTAGTGAGACCCCTTTTCAAAATAAAGAATAAAAATTAGGGCTGGGGATACAGCTTGGAAGTAGAATGCCCTTGGGTTCCATCCCCAGTACTGCAACATAATAATAATAATAATAATAATAATAATAATAATAATAATAATAATAATAATGTATTGAATGGTTCTACAAGTGTATACCTATGTATCTATGTATCTATCATCTGTCTATCACTCATAAACAACATGCTAAAAGAAAAATCCAGTGATAAAAAGTATAGAGTAAGGTTCTTGTTTTATTGAGCTCAAAACCATGCTCAAAAGTAAATCACATATCTTTTAATAATATGAACATGCTCTAAAATTATCATGGAAAAATCAAAGGTTCTATAGTATATTTTGTTATAATTATATGTTATACATTAATATTTCTATATTTTATTTGTTTTTAGAAACTAACTTGTTTTTTGTTTGTTTTTTTCTTTTGGTACTGGAGATTGAACCTAGAGACATTCTACTTCTGAGATACATCCCCAGTCCTTTTTATTTTATTTTTTTTATTTTGAAACAGGGTCTTGCTCATTTGCTGAGTCTTTCACTAAGTTGCAGAAGCTGGCCTTAAACCTTCAATCCTTCTGGATCAGCCTCCCCAATACTGGGTTTAAAGGCATGAAGCACTACGCCTGGCTAGAGAAACCAGTTTCTTTACATATTTTTCAATGTGTCATACTCCCAGCATATCACAACATTTTTCTTACCATTAAAATTATTTTCTATGATTTTATTTTAGAATGTCTATGTACCAGACTCTGTGAGGGTATTATTATTCTCTCCACTTGACAGGTAAGGTGAAATTCAGAGATTTCACAGCAAAATGAATGAAGGAGCCATGACCAAATCAAGCTTGCTCTGTAGCCCTCAGCTTTATCCTGCATAGACATAACCTGATGATAAGGTATGAAGGTCCTTTACAATTTATCAAAGAAGTAATGTTTTTTCTGTGTGTGTGTGTGTGTGTGTGTGTGTGTGTGTGTGTGTGTGTGTGTGTGTTCATGTGCACATGAACATGTGTGTATGTATAAGTGTGGTACTGGGGATTGAACCCATGAGGGGTTTTACCTCTGATCTACACCCCCAGTCCCTTTTGATTTTGTAACAGGTTTTACTAAGTTACTCTGCACTTGTCTCAAACTTGTAAGTCTCCTGTCTCAGTCCAAGAATTGGGATTAGAGACCCGCACCACCTTCCTGGAAAAGAATAAATGTTTTGAGTTATGTTGTCTGGTTAATGGTCCTTACCATTATATTATCAAAGAATACTATAAATGTAGTTCAGAAAAATCTAGAAATTCAATATTTTGGAAGACATCTACTTGTATGTCAGACTCTCATTTTTTCCATCAAGGCTATGAATTGACACAACAAGCACCTTTGGTTGAGAGTTTACCTTCTTTGGAGATATGCTACTCTCTCATTCAGATGATTAAATATTAGGCTTCCCCAATTTTCTCTGCCTTCCCAGTGCATCTTGCTGGTATCTCTAAATACTTGAGGTCTCCACTTCAGCTTTAACTTCATTCTCAAAACTTCATGTATTTCACTATCAGGGGCTACCTGTGGGGATTCTAACACTGACACACATTGCTTAGCCTCCTAGGCATGCATTTGAATTTTGCTAGAAGCTCCATGACCCTATAAAGCTGTCTTTTTCATTCCTAAAAAATCAGAACCCCATGAATGATGCCAAAGTCTGGGCAGGAACCAGACCTGTCTGACCCATGGCTACAGTGGCTTCCTTGTGACTGAATGTCTGAACATAGTGAATGAAAACCTAGGGAAACAACTTCTTAGGAAGCCTTGTGCAAGCAGAGTCATCTGTCACACTCTCTTCTCAAAGCAAAGTCTTTTCAGATAAATTTATGCTTCACATCCTTGCGCTTGACATGGCTAAGAGTCTGGACCAATTCCTGAGATGCCGTCATGGTATCTTTCCTATTGTCCCAGTTCAAAGTACTTAGGTTCTTTTTCGTGATGATAATCTCTCATTAGTGGTAATAATCTTGCCAATTTTACATGTGCTTTTATGGTCAAATTGCAAATTTAAAAAAATTTTCTCCTCTTATTCTTGCTTCTGATTCTTTCTAAATATGGTTTAAAGCCATCAGCAAGACTCCTGTCACCTCCTCAATGCCATTCTTCTTTGAAATTTTCTCCATCAGATTAATTAGTCTGTTACCTTTAAATTCAGCCTCACACAAACTCTCTGGACTTGGAACAATTGTAAATAAGTTATTTACCAGAATGTAATGCACGTGGCCTGTAGTTCACTACCCAATAGATTCCTCATTCCTACCTGAAACTTGATGAGAACAGTTTACTGTCCACATTTCTATTGACATTTCTTCTGAGATCACACCAGAACATTTATTAAGATCTAATTAAAAAATTAGAAGAATTCCCTTTCCTGCAACTACAAATTTTCTCAATCCTCCCACAAACTAGTTCAAAAGGCTTCTGAAATACATTGTCAGGTATAGTCATAGTAATGACAGTATTTGTCAGCAGTGATTTTCTATGTTAGTATTTCATTGCTGAGACCAAAATACCTAACATAAACAACTTAAAGGAGGGAATATTTATTTTGACTCGTGATTTCAAAGGTTTTAGTCTATGATCAGAT
This sequence comes from Graphiurus murinus, assembly GCA_004027655.1. NCBI lineage: Eukaryota > Metazoa > Chordata > Mammalia > Rodentia > Gliridae > Graphiurus > Graphiurus murinus. The sequence continues at coordinate 36,063 of PVLC010007036.1, read as the reverse complement.
GACTTTACTGTTTGGCCTGAGGTGAAACAGAAACATTGTGGTGGAAGGTTGTAGCAAGGGAATCAATTTGCCTTATGGTAGTCAGAAAGAAGACAGATAAAGAAAGTGATGGAACTTGGGACAAAAAACACCCTCCTAGGGCATGCCCCCAATGACCCACTTTTTCCAACCATGCCCCACAACACATAGTTTCCACCATGTTCAACAGTCTATTCAGCTATCACTGAATCAATTCACTGATGTGGTCAAAGCCCTTAAAATTAAATCATTTCCTGAAGCCCCCTGAACATTGCTGCATTGGAGATCAAGTCTTGAACACATGATATGTTGGGGGACATTTGGATCCAAATTGTAACAAAAGGGGAATTCGAACTCTAATGAAGATCCTCAATCAACACCATAGATACAGAGAGGGAGACCTGAACTTACAGAGTTCATGATAATGATGTCATATTGTCTCTAGATGGCGGAGCCTTCATATTCTTGCCTCAATTAATTACTAAAGGACTGATCATTGGTGTCTGTCTGGTATGGCTGTGATAAGACATATATGTCCTCTACAAAGCTGATTATTAAGTTTTACCTAAATTCCACACTCAAATTTCCAACATTTACATTGAATTTGCCAGCAAATACAGTTGGCTCTATCTAAGAGTATCCCTTCAATATCTGCCCAGATGTCTCCATAGTTACTGCCAATACTGAAGTGCAAACCACCATTATCTCTAAACTGGAGTTATTAAAATAGTACCCTAAGAGCTCTCACTGATTTCACCTTTTCCTAATATAGTTATTTTCTACATTATAGTCAAATTGGTCTTTGTATATTAATTGGACCATTTCTTTGCTTTAAAAAAGTTTTTTTTTTTTTTTTTTTTTTTTGCGGTACTGGGGATTGAACTCAGGGGCATTCTACCTCCGAGCTATACCCCCAGCCCTATTTTTTATTCTTTATTTTGAAACCGAGTCTCACTAAGTTGCGGAGTGCCTCACTAGGTAGCTGAGGCTGGCCGCGAACCCGGATCCTCTGGTCTCAGCCTCCCGAATGCTGGGATTA
>PVLC010007036.1:0-34906 GCA_004027655.1 Graphiurus murinus | reverse complement strand
CTTTAAAAAAGTTTAAGTGGGCCTCCCACTAAAAGCAAAATTCTTGCTATGACCTACCTGATCATGCCAGGCAGTTCCCCACCTTTTCATCCACTTTGTCCCTTCCTTAATTTAATAACTGTTTTATTACTGTCACCCCTATTCACTCTAGTCTAGCTGTACATTTCTTTTTGCCCAGTAATTGTTTGCAGCTTCCTTAACATCTTGGCACTGGCACTTTACTCTTCCCAGAATTATCTGAACATCTCCTACTCATATACCTGTGGTTTCAACTTAAGTAGAGCAGACATAGATATTTGTTCATTCATTTGTTTATTTATTTATTACTGTTTCAGATATCCCTCCTTTGTTTTGTCCTCCTAAAGGATGAACAAACTCCTGCATAAGGTCTCTGATTCTATTGATGCACTCTTCCTGATTTCTTTTTTTAAAATATTTTTTATTGGTGCATTGTAATCATACATCTTACTCTTTTGTGTATGTGTGGTGCTAGGGATTGAAATCAAGGGCATTCTACCTCTGAGCTACACCCCCAGGCCTATTTTTTTTGCCTATTTTTTATTCCTTACTTTGAAACAGGGTCTCACTAAGTTGCAGAAGGCCTAAATAACTGAGGCTGACTGAGAACCTGGATCTTCCGGTCTCACCCTCCCAAATACTGGGATTACAAGCATGCACCTACAATTTTGTTAGGTACAAGATGGTAGAGGCATACATATACACATCTCTCATTTAATCCTATGTCTTCATATTGTTATCTCAGGAGTTAGAATTTTGACAAATGAATATTGGGGAATTACAAACATTCAGAAAATCCTAGGGCCTAATTTGATCTAGGAAGTGCGCATAAGTAAGACAAGTAGGTGGACCAGAATCCCATTTTAACTACTTCAATTGAACTACCGTTTATCTCTCAGCTCACATTTATGACCTTCCAGGGAGCCAGAGAGTTACCTAAGACCAAATGATAGAAAAGAAAAAAATTAGGTCTATTTCTCAGATGTTTCAATTCAATAGATGATGTGGGCCACAAAAGTACTGTTGCTTTACTTCAGCATGCCCCAGATGCAGTCCTTTAGAACAGCAGTGGTAAGAAGAATTCTTAACATTGAGCAGTGTTAGTAGTATTCTTTGCCATTTTGTATCATAGTGGCAAATTATTTTTACTAGTTGTCTTGGTTAGCATTCTCACTTCTGTAAAGAGAAACAACTGACCACACAACTTAGAGAAAAGATTTATTTGCTCACAGTTCTGAAATTTTAGAGGTTCAGTGCATCTACAGAGCTCAGGGCATAGCACTGTGAAGCCGAGAGAGGGAGAGAATGATGGCTGTGCTCTCATATCCAGAAGGGTAGAAGCAAAAGAGAGAGAGAGAGAGAGAGAGAGAGAGAGAGAGAGGAGAGAGGAGAGAGGAGAGAGGAGAGAGGAGAGAGGAGAGAGGAGAGAAGAGAGAGCACTCATGCAGGGGGAGGAGGAACTATAAGGCCACGTGTCTAGGTACTCCTCCTCAGCAATCAAGCCCTACCTGCAACATGGCTTCTTTGTTTCTGTGAGGGCTATGGGAACATTCTAATTACAAACCATTACACTAATTGAATAGGGACAAAAACAGAGAAAGATTGTGAGGGAGGAAAGTAAATGTAGAGTGTTAAACTCAGGTGGATAGGGAGAAAACAAAAAATCTGTGAATTATTGTGTGTTTCATATTAATGATTGTAGAGAACTTCTAACACAGAGGAAAATCTTAACCACTAGGTGGACAAGATAGCTTATCCTGCTATTATCAGCCTGCTTCTTTCTCAGATACACAAAGGCCCATGAACAGGTTGTCTAGGGTATAAGAACAATGCATGGAATCAACAATATGATTAGCTACTGCCACTGCTGAATGAGCAAACCAAATCGCAGTAAGCAACATGGACCCCCAATGCAGTAGCACTTTATGTTGAATGATTTGAAGTTGCATTGAAATGAGATAAGGTAAAATTCTATTGGACCATTTTAACTCTGGAGGAAGCAGAAATCCATCCTAATCAGAACTTGTAATATATTAGATATGGAATTGCTGTCCTAGACATAGTAATTTCATCATCTTTTTCATCTGGGTGCTTAAAAATCTAATTTATTGGAATAAGATCCTGTACAATATTTCATCAGATTAATGAACATTTCATTTTAGCAAACAAGGAGAAACAATGGGTGCATTGTCATTAACATGTAATCCACTTATTTCCCTATATATTTCATCATCACAGGTAGTAATAGCCTATTATAAAAAGACATTCTAATTGTTCAGAAAAGGACAGATTGTGATCAAGACACCATGTGGGTTTGTGAGGCTGTCCATTACAATGTGTAATATGCATTAAACTAATGGACAGTATATGTTATTAAGTCCCCAATATCAAGAATACCAATTCCATAACCAAGGGATAAATGTACCATTGGTGCATCTTCCTACTACTTCTGTTAATCCATTTTGAAAGTTGGTGTTCTTTGTATTTATAATTCAAACTCTCTTATATTAGAAGTCTTAGTTTCCAATTGCTTCTTACAAGAAACACAATGCAAGTCCAACTGACCTTAAAATGAAGATTACTACCTCATTAAACCAATGACAAATAAAGTGAACCAATGGACAAACAAAGGAGTTATCATGATGGCAGAAGTAATTGACAATGACCAATACGAAGTGCTAGAGTTATGAATGCACTAAGGAGGGGAAAGCATGTCTGGGACCCAGATGTGTCACTTAGTGTTTCTTGGTGTTTCAGTGCCCAGAAGAAAATCTGAGTGAACAATGAAAACAATCAAGATCCATCAAATAAAAGATAAAAGCACAGATTTCTCCAAGTGAATGTTTGGGTTACTCCTTATTAAGAAATCTACACTAGCTGAAGTGAGAGGGCTCTAAAATTGGTGATGAAAAAAGAAGCTGATAAATGCCAATAAACTTGGGATGATTTCCAGATGGTGGGAATACAGTGTTTCAAACAACCACTATTAGTATTCTGTAAATCTGGCAGGCTTCTAACAAATTGGTGAATTGGTTATTGATTGGAATTAATGGAGGGCATGGTCTTTTGCAAGTAATTCATGACTATGTTTTGTAAGATATTATTATATGCTTTTTTAAGTGAATATGTTCCTTAATTTTTCTATATTTTTCATAGTGTCCACATATCTACCAAAGTTTATAAAATATATAAGATCATTTTATGTGGGTGTGTGGTACTAGGGATTGAAACAATATGCATTCTGCATCCTGGCTATACATTCAGCCTTTATTTATTTGAAACAGGGTCTTGCTAAGTTACTGAGTTTAGCCTTGAACCTGTAATCCTTCTATATCAGCCTTCCAAGTGTTGGGATTATAGGCATGCATGACCCCACCAGGCTTAGAAAAGATATTTACAGGTATGGGGTGGGGGAGATTGAAGAAAAATTCTGAAGGAATACTTTAGAAAAGAAATTAAAAGGAGAAACCTAAAGAGGAGAAAGAAGTAATATTAGAAGGTCCTTCCCTGATATTCTTCTGTTTCATGTCCTATCAAACCAACTGCTGTACTCATCTATAAATGGTAAGAGTACCTATGTTGTTTGTGATCCCAACAACTGAAATAAAGCTGCACAGATACAAATTTTGCTAGCTAGCTCCTGGTAGATACAGAGTAGAGAAACTTAATGAATACTTGCTAAATTAAAGGTGCCCATTAACCCTCTTTTCAGCAGCCACTGATTTGAAGATGCTTTCTTGACTATTCCTTTTTGTAGACCAAGACTGATGACTTTATCCACTTGGCTCTTCTATGCCCCCCACCAACTCTCTGCACACACGACAAATAGACTATTTGTTGTTAAGAATACCTCTTCTATCTATATTTTGACAACCATTATGAAAGATATTCCTAATGTAGAGTATTAATAAGTAATTTTAATGTTAAATATGATAATTTTAAGAGATGAAGTACTTTTAAATTTTATAGGCCATCAAGATTTGCAAATACATATAAAATTGGTAAAGTCACATAAGAAAAACATCAATAATTCTATATACATATACAAAATTATTAATACCAATCTCAATGATGTACGGGGACGGGGAGGAGAGGGTCAGATCTGCAAGGACATGCACTAAACGTGTGTGTGTGTGTGTGTGTGTATTCCTATCTATACCTCAGTATGATGTACAATTACAATGCACCAATAGAAGTATAAGAAAGAAAAAACAGCAATATCTCTAAAATTGAATAATATAAATGCAAGAGTAAATACCTATTTTTTGATAAGTGGACTAAGAGCTATGAATGCAATTAGAATATCACACAAGAAAACTACCTTGAATTACACCAGTGACCATAGAAAAGAAGAAGGAATAAGTTTCTTTTTTTTTTTTTTTTTTTTTTTGCAGTACTGGGAGTTGAACTCAGGGGCATTCTACCTCCGAGCTATACCCCCAGCCCTATTTTTTATTCTTTATTTTGAAACCGAGTCTCACTAAGTTGCGGAGTGTCTCACTAGGTAGCTGAGGCTGGCCGCGAACCCGGATCCTCCGGTCTCAGCCTCCCAAATGCTGGGATTACAAGCATGCGCCACCACGCCTAGCTTATTTTTTGTTTTTTTGAATCAGGGTCTTACTAAGTTACAAGGTGTTGGCCCTGAACCTGTGATTCACCTGTCTCAGCCTCTCAGGTGCTGGGATTACAGGTGTGTGCCAGCACTCCTGGACAAGGGCTTATTTTTAAAAAAGAAAAAAAATATCTTAACCTATTAGGAGAGCTTTTAGTAATATTTCTATATACATGTGCATGGTAAATATCACACAGTTGAACTTGAACCTACCCTATTAGTGTTCTATGCCTCTGAGACAAATGATATATTTGAACAGAGTGGCCTTATGACCAACCATGGAGATTAACTAACATAATATCCAAAGCAGAACAACTCCAGCGGTAGCGATCTTTCCTGGAAAACATCTGCTACCAGCTGAGTGTGTTTACTCATTGGCAGCACTGGCAGATGTGCTAGCAGGCAGCCCATCTGTGTGGGGTAGGGAGGCTGGGGCTAAGGAAGCTGGATGGACAGATCGCAGTGAATGAGCTTACTATAAGATCCCAACTTTTTCTTGAAAATGCAAATTAGTCCCTTGGAGTGATATTTTTTTTTCTTCCTGTGCTACTAATGACTTAAAGATAACTGATTTTGTGTGTACTGCCTGAAATGAGCAATAGTGTTTAGCAGTGGGACTACTCTTATAAACAGAGCTATGGTATGATCAATATTGTAGAAATGAGAATAATCATTCCTATAAAATAATAAAAAATAGTTTAGTTAATAAATACGTCAATTCATGTTTGGAAATACCAAAAAAAAAAATTTGTTCTATGGGAAAAGAGAACACTATCAGTTTTTGCAATTGAAAATCTTTATTTTGTTCTCTCCTTGTATTTTTGTTCTGTTTGTATTTTTTGTTATATTTATAAGTATTATCTAAAGTATATTCTTCAGAAAATAATTTCACAGGTAATATGTTATTTAAAAATCATCTATGGCTTTTATACAATGAAATTTATTTCTTTATTGCAATATTTTAGGTCCCTTAATATGTTAATGTATTTTCTGATTTTTAAAGAGGAAAATTCATAGAATTATCACTTACTGAACACATTTTTGTGGAACACATTTTTGTGGAACACATCAGGGACTGCTACACTCTTGTGTTTTCTTGAAATTTCACATTGGCAATTAAATCAGAAATCAGCAATGTGGAAGAATATAAATAAGAATCTGGCTTGGATTCCAGAAACTAAGCAACTAAGTGACTGAACTCTTTTATTGTTTAAGAATGGATAAAAAAAAATTGTATTCATATATTCAAAAAAATTTTTTTTGTTGTTACCATGGACTTGTGTACAATGAAGCTAGTATATAGGGGAAGTCATTAAGCTGCCCCTTAATTTGGAGATTGGGTAGCTCCCAACTCTAGAAAAAGAGAGAATCTAGGATAAAAAATAAATATCAAGTTGATTTTAGCCATCTGCAGAAGTTCAACTACAAAAGATTTCTGTAAAAGGTTTCCAATAGAAATGCATGAAACTCCCAAATTCAATCCAGATGTTTGGATTGGAACTTCAACTTTACGATGAACATAATATAATTAATTTTGTGATGCATAAAGTGTGATTCCAACATAAAGGAAATCCAGCTTTCATGAAGAACACGTGTGCCAAGGAAGAGTCTACAGCAAGAATGGACATTTTTTTATCCAGTACCATCCTGGGGACAGGCACTGATCTGGAAGGAATGGTTGTGGTACAGGTTTAAGAGGGGACCACACCAAGAGATGTTTTGCTCATATATGAATATATCACTTTGACTCTCATTACAATGGACTATTATATTGCACCAAATAAAATAAAATAAAAAAACTGTAAGAGACAAAAAGAAAAAAAATGATCATGCTGCTTTCAAGAAGGGGTTTTTATAGGTTTTCCCAACATCTAAATTATGATGTATTCTTTGCATATATTTTACCTATACTCCTTATTTATGCTCATTAAATTGTAATCTATTGGTTAACTTGGTTTCTGAGAAAACTTCTTGCCAGTTAAGAGGGTGGAACCTGAGATTAGTGGGTTCAAGTCCTTGTTGTCTGATTTCTGAATTTTGTGGCCTTGAGCAAATTATATAACTTCTCCCTTAATCTTATCTGTAAACTTGGGGTGGCAGTACCTATTTTCTAGATTTGTTATTAAATTAATCACTACCTATGATGTGCTCAACTACGTTTGGCCAAAGTACGAACAACTTGAATTCTGCTAATACAAACAGTGTGAAATGTGAATTGGCACCATAAATTTTGGGGCCACTATAAGCATTCATTCCGTCTATTTTGCACTAACAGTATAATCTCTTGTAAATTGGATTAGTATGATTCAGTCACACAGACTTCTTCAAAAACCCTTCTTCAAAAATCTTTTAAGGTAAAAGATAATTATATAAATATTTATGCCGGGTAACCATTGTTAATATTTCCTTATTGGTCTCCAGAAAATGTTTTAAAATCACAGAATGCTAAAAGTGACCTCATGAAATTACAGTTAAAATACTGTTGAGAAAACAGTGTAGAATATGAAAACATGGATTTGCAAGCTCTAGAAAGCCAGGGAAGAAGATTTAAGCAGATGGTTTTTCAACATTATCTCCTGGAAGGCAAACTGCAAACAGCATTAATTTGCAGATAAAACAAGTCACAGGACATCCCTAGAATATGTAGTGGGTAAGGAGTCACTGGCCACTTTTGCCAAGAAGCTGAAATGACTGAGTTACATTGCTCATTGGGAGTACAAACTGGATATAAATGACCATCGCTTCTGTAAGACTCCATTCCCCAAACCACAAACAAAATATCCCCCACAAAATTTGTTAAAAATTTCCTGATGTTCATAGGATTAATGATCTTGTTTATATTTCTATGCATATACCTTAATATTGACATAGAGAATGGAACCAAGGACTTGGACATAAGAAATAAGAGAAGAATGGAAAAAAATGGACTTAATTTATTTTACAATTTTACAAATGATAAAATAACAATACCCAATTGCTATACACAAACAATAGGGAAACAGTGTTGAACAGAATGAACCTGACAGAATAAACCTCATCTTTCAATTCCACAAATGGTATAAGAAATACTCAGTAGCAATCATCCTGGGTAGCAATGCTATCTCTGTAAACTCTTTTGCTTGCTATATACATTTGAAACACTTGTGCTTTTCCTACACAGACAGTATTTATTCAAAGGTGCTACTTAAATGAGAAACACAAGACTTGTAGCCAAAATCTGAAAACTGCAATTCAAAAACATTGTCAGTTTGAAGATTTTTTTTTTCTTCTAACTTTTCATTTTTTTTTCTTTTTTAAGCATTTGGACTTACTAGTCCCTTAATGTAACTCTAGGTATGAACAACATAGAATTAAGTTATAAAGTAGATTTCTCTGAAAGCAGATTAGCAACTGAAGTCTCAAAAGAACTTCTTTATTCTAAAGTGGTCTTATTTTTCTCCAGGGTGGGACACAGTGCAGACCCTGAAGATGTTCGCATAACACAAATCTAGTGTGTACATTTTACAGACTCAGTATGTATACACACAGATACACATATATAGCTTTGTATATATGTATCACAAATGTCTATTTGTACTATATAGATATATCCATAGCACATATATAATAAAATATCTATTTCTAGGTGGGCGTTATTTGGATTTCTTTAAGCAAATACAAACAATAACCCTCACTCAATATTTAAAACATTGGTATGTTGATAATGTTTGACGAGGAAACTTCCAGACTCGTAGAGATAACAACTAACTATACATAGCTCTTCCCACACCCCTTCCACAATAGATAGTCCTTACAATAACCACATAAAAACACCTCTTATGAACCAAATAACACATTATGTGCATATGACTAACGGGCTCAATTAGAAATAAATTACTTTGTCCACCCTTGTCTTGTGTAGTTGCTTAGTAACTACTTGGTATGTACATCACCCCTAGCATTATTTAAATAAATCACGTCTATAAGCATATATGTAGAAATTTCCATTAACAATTGATATACAATCCACATGATATACAATACATGAAGACATTTGAATGCCCAGCACCTTCTCTGTTAGAAAATCTTCCACAGTAGTTTCATCAGTCCCGTGGGCTCAATCACTAGATTTGCCCCCAAAATCTGTTACCTATTTTCAATTTTATTTCAGTAACTTAAATAATTAGATATAGAACAGGCTGGGTTAAAAAAGGATAAGAATGTTTCCATGGCCTATTCATGTCAACAGCACAGTAACAACCATGTTGCCTAAAGGACAGGGTTATTTCACAATCAGCTGCGTGAGCATTGCCAGGTACAGGGCTAAACCATGAAAAAAAAAAAAAAAAAAAAACAATTAAAAAATTAAAGCTGTAAAAATAAGACATCGTCAAAAGAAAAAAAAGCAGGTACTTCAAGTATGTATTTATAATTTAATTTTCATATGATCCCTTATGCCCCCGTGTTGGTTGAATCTCAGCTCTTTTTCTTATTCCTGCTGTTAGCCTTCAGTGATCTCCTTATCCTACCCTATAAGAAGGCCACAGTGGATATCGAAGGGGGAAGGCAGATGAAAAAGGTATACAATAGGGAATGAAATGGACTTGTACAATTGGTCTTCTTTGAATACTAAATACCTTTAATTGAATTCATTCTTGAGTATTGAAAGTTCCCTGAGATGAACAAAAGTATTCTCAGTCAATACTGAAGCCCTTTTTTATGCTGAACATTTCAAAACTGGGCAAGTATTTAAAGAACATAAAACACAGGGTTAACAAAGCAGTGTGAGAGGGGGGAAAAGGCACTACCCAATACATCTAGGAGAGAAACACCGATGTGCACAAGAGCGAATGGCTGAGATGTGCTTCCTGTGGCCTTAAAATTGTTTGAGTACATTGGCTGAAAATGTAGTAAAGGAAAAAAAAAAAAAAAAAAAGGCAGGGTGCCTTGCTGCTGTTTTTAATGACATACTTTAAATGAATGTCAAGTGGAATTTTACCTGTAAGAATTTACTTGTGACTTCTAGGTTTCTATTTTTTTCTATTGAATTCAAGATACAGACTACTGGAATAATGTATTATGTGCAAAAAGTCCAAACTAATGACTAATGTCCCATAAATCATCTGCTTTTCATTTTTAAGTATATCAGACTTTTCAGCTTTATATTTAAAACAAATATCTAATTATTTTAAAATTTCCAATAGATTAGAGGTTTAATGATGAAAAGCATATTAAGGTTCTATTTATTTTTAGCTATGAATCTTCCATATGCATTCCATTTTTCTTCGTAGAAACACATGAATTCTCAGAAAATATAGTCTTCATATCCCAATGTTTTATCATATTTTTAAAAATAATACCACATATCATTAATATTGAGAATTGTACTATTGTGAATATCCTATGTCATAACAGGAATATACATATGTATGCATAATATATACACTTATATATCATGCTTTTAATTCATTTCTCATATTGCCTTTCCTAAGAAACAAAAAAACATACATATTCCTCATGCTATTTCTTCTTTCCTCATATTGCCTTCCCTAAGAAAGAAGAAGTCATATAAATTGTTTCAGACCAAGAAGAAGTGAGAATACAGTGCTTCTGCTTTCTAAAGAAACAATACACCATCAGAATTATCTACCAGTATAAGTCACAAGAAAAATAACCTACTGGTCAAATTCTGTTATATATTAAATTGTTCTAAATCACTTCAGGAAAAAAATTTCTGCTGCTTTAAAAATACATTCAGTAATAATGTGACTAAATTTACAGGAAAAACAATGGTCAAATTGAATTCATTTTTGAGTGCAAAATATTGACACACAGTTTCACTGCTAAACCTCTTAAAATTAATCAACTCTGTTATGAAAACAACACTATTAATCATGTTGTTTTTGTTCTAGGAAATTTAACAATGATACAAAGAGCATGCCAATATTTGTATTTGAATAACAAGGGGAATATTAAAGAACTAGAAGTCACATTTCAGCTATATCAATCAAATTTTTATTCTAAAGGGAAAAATGCTTCCACAATATTATTATGAGATGCAAAAGGTATGGAAGTTTTCCTTCCAATAAAAATATAATTTGGCTTTGGAAATTTCAAATTTTTAGAGATAACTTTTACATTAGTAGCATAATATATTCATGTTAATAATGTATTAATTTCATGAAAGGATAATGGTATGTTGTGTAGAAACACAAGTCAAATCTTTGGTACCAAAAGTGCAATTTTTTTTCCGCTAATTTTATCATTTCAGATGACACTGAATATCTCTCCTTTAAAATGGTTCACTATTACTGACTGGTACAGTTAGCAGGTACCTTCTACACCATTGGAAATTAATCTGGAGGTTTACAGTTGTGCAAAATAAAAAGAAAACTTTGGGTGAATGTTCTTAGAAAAAAAAAAAGAACTTTAGAAATGGTTACTTGACATTTACTTTTCTCATTCATATATGTTTTCCATTTGTATATCTCAAAAAGGATTTCTAAGCACCCTATTATCCAAATCAGAAGAGATTCCAGAAGAGAAACAAAAACATAAAAATATTAAATTCATGATCAGACTCAGAATCCTGATGGAAGGCATTTACTTGAGTTGTTTAATCGTGTGGATTTTGCTGCTCAAACTGTTTTCCTCTTGCTTCCTGCTGACATGGACAGTACCTTTCCCAAGGGCTGAGCTGTGTTCCTGGGTCCCTCTTCTCATGTGCTTGCCATTGTAGTGGCAGCCCGACACTGATGAACGTATTTGCTTTGTTAATTAATGATGAATGCATTGTTGGATCTTGTAAACACTACTGGTTATACATTCAGACTGTATTCTCAGTGGAAGTGGCACTTACTAGGACCCTTGTAGTTAAAATATTTAATTTTTAGAGCACTTTGCAGGTATTTCGTCAGCTGGTAGTAGACTTCACGTGAACTTCTTTTATTGACCTTCCAGTTAATTGGTGAATGCTGAAACCCAGCTTTGTTTTGGATCCTATTTTCAAATCCTCAGAAGCATCTTCAGAAAAGAAGTGCATATTCAGTTTGTTTGTACATTTTAAAATGTGCTTTATTGCTTTATACACTTCCCTGTTGTCAGTTTCAGAGCTCCTCTGTTATGTAACACATTTAATGTTTTGAATTCTAATGGCATTCTGTGTGGACTTGCATTGGAAAAGTATCTATACTTTAAGTCATCATAGTAGTGATATTTGACAGCTTTTCCATTTAAATCCTTAGGGAATGGCCAGAATCCATACAGGTGAATTTCATCACAGAATCTTGTGGCAAGTGTGTACATGAGGAGACCTGTGCTGGGTCTTTTGATGGGGACTTTGTTGGTCAGCCAGTAACTGGAAGAAAAAAAAAAAACAGAAGAATTTAGAGACAGACAAAATACTGTACAGCAAGTCTGCTGCATAGAAAATTTTAGAAGTGGCTCAATGAATAATATTTTGTGATTATTGAAGAATAATATTTTAGGCATTTAGGAAAGTTTATGCCCGTGTGTGTGTCTGTGTGTGTGTGTGTGTGTGTGTGTATATATATAACTAATATACATATAGTAGTAATATATATATTACTAGTAATTATTATTAGAATATATATATATTACTCTATTTTCTTGCTTATTCTTGAGGCCCTGTAAATAGCCAAGGGATTCAGAATATAGTTAAATATTATCTAAGAAATTCACATTCAAAATGAATTAATAGACAACATATGTGATATACTGAATAGAATTTCCTCACAAAGGGTTAAATATGACTGCAATGGGTATAATAATTATATAGAGATCAATCTCAATGGGAAAAAAAAGTTTGAAACTATGCCTACACAGTTTCAAAATATCTAATAATCCAAATGAGTAAACACTTTAACTGTATCACACTAACTGAATTTTTCAACTCCAAAATCACAGTTTATTAAACAAAGCAAATTATAAATATTACCTCAATCAAAATATGAACCACAACCCAAAACTTGTAAAATGTAGCTATTAGATAATTAATAAATAGTTTACCACTAAGGTATTTTAACATATTGCAAAATAGATAAAATGCATTTTAATGCTGATATTTTATAGCACTCATTTTTTTGCGGTCCTGGGGATGGAACCTGGGGGCATTCTACCTCCGAGCTACAGTCCCAGCCCAATTTTTTATTCTTTATTTGGAAACGGGGTCTTACTAAGTTGCAGAGGGCCTCATTAAGCAGCTGAGGCAGGCCGAGAACCCGGATCCTCTGGTCTCAGACTCCCAAATGCTGGGATTACAAGCATGCGCCACCACGCCCAGCAGCACTCATTTTTTAAACAATAAAATAACTTAAAATATTAGATTCATCAATGTTGCTGAACTTTGTTGGATTGAAAAGCATGCAAACTCAGGTTGACCTCTGGGGAGAAGGGGGTTTCCAATACTTCTTGGTATACTTATTTCCTTAAAGATAATAGTCTAATGTGAAAACCACTAAAAGGGGAAGAGTGTGGATTTTTCTCTTACTGTAAAAGTTGTCCAATTATAAATACAACAAACAGTAAATTATTATTTTGTTTTTGTTTTCACTATTTTTCTGATTTGAAGAAATATATATCCCACCATTCAAATGTAAGGGGGGATTACATTAGATTCTGGTCATTGCTATATTTAATATACTTGCCTTTGATTTTACATATTATTCTTTTGCTCTTTTAAAAAGCTTTTATGAAACTTTCCAAGGGATATCAAATACATCTTGAGTATTGATTATTAAATAATAGATTTAAATGTTATTTTACTTCATTTGCTTGTAGACATATTATATTTTCAAACCTCACCAGAAATATCCAAAACAAGAAAAATTTATTTCACCCTTATCATTCTCTATTTTACCCTTCTTTACTCCTTTTATTTCAACTAGTATTAGCCTTACACATTTTCTATTTTTCTCATTTGATTAATGCCATGAACTCAATATTTTGATCTATTTAAGAGGCATTATGACTCATTTGTTATCACAATTGTCGTCAGAAAGCCTCTTCTCAGTAAAGAAGATTTAGAAGAAATTTCCAGAGAGGAGCATCTTAAGAAAAATTATGTAAAGTTAGTTGAATGAATAAAGAACATAGCTTACATGTTGTTAAAATCATGAAGAAACCGTGAACAAGCAGTTCCATGCAAGAAGTAAAGTTAAAGTCTGGTTTGAAGATTCTGAGAAGCTGAAGGCTAGAAGTTCCTCTGGGCTTTAAGAATGCAGGTATTCATAATATGAAATTATTATTACAGGAAGGTTTCATGAGAGTGATTTTTATATGGTCACAAATATCATCAGATAATAAAGTTGGATAGTTAAAAGTGCATTCATTTATAAATTTATAAAGGAAGCTAAGCAAATTCAGTCAAAAATTGATTACTACTATCAGGCACTATCAATGATTTGGAATAATTTGGCAATAGGAAAGTTATGTGGAACTATCTATAAGGTGAGAAAAACACTGCTAGCAAGAAATAATATAGTACCTTAATATTCCACATCTAAAAAGGACAAGAATGGATATTCTTTTTTTATATTTTTATTGGTGCATCATAATGAGGTTCAAAGTTATACAAACAAACATGTGCACAGATCTTGGTGTATTTACCCTCAGGTTTCCCCTTCTCCCCATCCCTTCCATAAATAGTAGTGAGATTGGTAGTGATACCTTCCTATATGGGCATATTATAATTTGAACTGTTTCTTTTATCACTTCTTCCTTTTCCCTTCCTACCTCCCTACCGCTCTCCCTACCTCCTTCCACTAGTCCATTGGGCATGCTACTCAAATACAGTCCCTTTTGTCTCCTATTGTCTCTCTAGCTTCCACAAATGAGAGAAAACATTCTTGGCTTTCTGAAACTGGCTGATGGATACCCTTTTTAAATTATGTTATCATATTAGTTAGATAATGTCTGTCAATTTTACAAGCCACAGACCAGAGTACAACTTTAAAACTCATACCTGAAACTATCAACTTATACAGAAACTAACATTTAAAATTTACAATTTTTAAAGTTTATAAAAATAGAATATTAATGTTTTTAAATCCTTGTCAGTGAGTAGTGAATTGAAAATAAGTGCACTGATAAAATAATGAAATATTTACATTCGAATTCAGTGAAATATGTTCTAATATTTTATCTCAAATTTATATCTGTTGTAATTAGTTCAAAATTGAGGGCTGTGGATGCAGCTCAGTAGTACAGTCTTTGCCTAGTATGAGTGAAGCATTGGGTTAAATCCTCAGTGTCGCAATGAAATAAAATAATAAAATAATGTCATTAGGAATAATCTAGCATCCATGTATGTATTTATTTTCATCAAACTTGACTTTTTGGAATTCTAAGGTTAACATAAGTTCCCTGTAGAAAATTTAAAGAAAAATAACTATATGAGGAAATATTAACTATGGTTGACATATATCTATCATAGTCATTCATAGACATGTACTAGATGTTTTTCATCAACTAGGTTAAGTTTTGCTATTGATGCTATTTATTTCCTTACTCTTTCCTTCTTTCCTTCCTTCCACTTTATTAATATTGTAGCAGTCTTTTCTGCTGTACAAAACAATTTGCTCTGAATTTTATATGCAAGTTTAACATTTATAACTTTCTAAAATGTGGTATTTTCCATAGATCTCATTACTGGCAGCATGGGGTCTCCGTTCTTCTGAAGAAAGGTGTCTTTTCTACTCCTCTTTCAACAAATAAACCCCAGTTCCTACATTAAACAAACTCAAAACTTGTAATGTCTCTACCTACTAAATCAGTGTGCTATTTATAGTCAGAAGATGTGGGTTTGAATTTGTGATATAGTAGTTATTATTCCTTAGGAAAGATGCATTCCTTCCTTGGACCTCAGTCAATATTATTTAACATAGGAGATTGTTGTAATAAGGCAGAAGAGATAGTAAATAAATACAGCTTAAAAGTTGACACATAGTAAGAGATATCAGTTGACTCTCACAATATTCCAAAACAACCCATTCTTCAATCCTACACATAAATCCCACTTCTCTCTTGGAATTACATATTAGCTAGACAATTGTGGTCATGTCATTTAAACTCAATGGACATGTTTCCTTAGTTGAGAAACATAAACATTTGATTCCATGGCTTGGGGTTTCCTCCATCAATTTCGTATTGTGGTTTAAAATCTTCTTTCTCTATGAAATCATTAAAGAGTGTGACGTCAGCTCTGCTTCCACATCACCATTCTGCCCCTTTATCTTCTTTAAGGTTGTAATATCTTGCAAAACTAAGATGGCACTTAAATCTTAAGAATTCTTTTTTTTTTTTTTTTTTTTTTTTTTTTTTTGCGGTACTGGGGATTGAACGATTGAACTCAGGGGCATTCTACCTCCGAGCTATACCCCCAGCCCTATTTTTTATTCTTTATTTTGAAACCGAGTCTCACTAAGTTGCGGAGTGCCTCACTAGGTAGCTGAGGCTGGCCGCGAACCCGGATCCTCCGGTCTCAGCCTCCCGAATGCTGGGATTACAAGCGTGCGCCACCACGCCTGGCTAATCTTAAGAATTCTTGATTTTAAAGCCAATAATCTATTAAATTTTATCTTATCATAAAATCAAATAATTATCTACTGATGAGTCAAAATATCTGATCATTTCAAGCAAACACAATTTTAGAAAGAAAAACAAGCTGGGCACAGTGGCATGGACCAATATTTTGGGTGCTGAGACAGGAAGATCAAAGGTTCAAGCCAAAGGGGGGAAATTTAGTGAGATTCTGTTACAAAGATAACATATAAAAAGATCTGGTGTGTAGCTCATAGGTAAAATGTCCCTGGGTTCAATCCTCAATATTACAAAAACAAGAGAAATACAAAACCAAAAAAAAAGAAAGCCATACTGATGAGATTATACACTAAATATATTAAAAAATAAGGAATATTAATTGGCATTTGTATTTAGATAAAGTGTAAAAGTTTAGGAATAACATGATTATTTTTCCTCTTAAAATATTACTATTCTTCCAAAAATCAAATATGACAATTTCTAGAAAAATCTGAATATAGAGAAAGGAATCTTTCTATGCTAACAGTTGTAATTTACTGTTATATTAAAAGGAAAGTTTCGAGCTGGGCGTGGTGGTGCACGCTTGTAATCCCAGTACTTGGGAGGCTGAGACCAGAGGATCCAGGTATGCAGGCAGCCACAGCTACTTAGTGAGGCACTCTACAACTTAGTGAGACCCTGTTTCAAAATAAAGGAAAAAAAAAAAAAAAAACAGGACTGGGGGTGTAGCTCGGAGGTAGAATGCCCCTGGGTTCAATCCTCAGTACCAAAAAAAAAAAAAAAAAAAAAAAAAAAAAAAAAAAAAAAAGAGAGAGATAAAGTTTCTATTCATATGCTCAGAAATTCTTCCATTTGGAATATGAGATGAATATCAGAAAACATAGTACACATTCATGCTCTTACTTCAGAGGAATCCCCTCTATTTCTCCTTTCATATTTATCTTTCCACTACTGAGGATTGTCCTTAGTGTCATACAAGACTGTCAAGCTAAATATTAGGATGGCTTCTGGGTCTAACACAGCTACAGTAATTTGAAATATTATAAAAAAAATAAATAAATAAGCCTGACATGGTGGTGCATGCTTGTAATCTCAGTACTTGAGAGGCTGAGACAGGAGGATCACAGGTATGAAGCAAGCCTGGGCAACTTAGGGAGGCTCTTAGCAACCTAGCAAAACCCTGTTTCCAAATAAGAAAAAAAATTGGGCTTAGGTGTATCTTGGAGGTAGAATACCTCTAAATTCAATCCGAGTACCATCACCACCACCACCAAAAATAAATAAATAAATAAATAAATAAATAAATAAATACATACATACATACATACATACATACATACATAAATAAATACAATAATTGGTTTTCAACAATTCACCTTTGCAGGAGATGTCTACATCTCCCCAGCTCTGCACCCCACTCCTAGAAAGCTCACAAATCTAACCCATATTGATGTTTTCCATCCCATCAAGAATCAGAATGGAGCCAGGCATGGTGGCGCACGCTTATAATCTCAGTACATGGGGAACAGAGAGAGGAAAATGGCAGGTTCATGGCCATCCTCAGCTACCTAGTGAGGCCCTCAGCAATGTAGTGACACTCTGTTTCAAAATAAAAATAGGACTGGGAGTATAGCTTAGAGGTAGAATGCTCCTGGGTTCAAAACCCAGTACCACAATAAAAATAAATAAATAAATAAATAAATAAATAAATAAATAAATAAATAAATAAATAAATATAAATAAATAAAAATAAGAATCATAGAATGGAGAAATAAATAAATATGATTTTTGAGACTTCACCATCCATAGTTGTCAATATATGCATCATTAGTATGAGGAAAATAAATGCATCCAATATATAATATGAAATTTAAATCGGTCACCGCTGGATATACTGAAATGGAATATCTCTGCTGTTTTCTTCCAAAATGTTAAAATAGCCTTTTAATTGCATTACTAGTTTTCAGTATCCTATATAATCTGAATTTATTTTTAACTGTATGAAACTTTATATTGTTTTGAAATTATTTTGGTAAAATCCTCTACAGCTTTTAAGTTTATGAGATGGCTTGTGCTGCCACAAAAGTCAAGGCTGATCACAAGCTCTTTAAAGCAATATGCAAGTTCCAGTAACATTTTCATTGAAAATAATTCAATTCACAAGTTAATCCTTATG
Organism: Graphiurus murinus; assembly: GCA_004027655.1. NCBI lineage: Eukaryota > Metazoa > Chordata > Mammalia > Rodentia > Gliridae > Graphiurus > Graphiurus murinus. Next base: position 16,562 of record PVLC010007036.1, on the reverse strand, counting down.
TTATGACACAGAGAAAAGAAAGGATAGAGCTAATATCCATTTCTGATCTGAAGAAACAAAAGGAGGAGGAAAAAACAAATGCAGATTTGGCAAGCTAAGAGTAAATTAAGGGGTAATAAAATAAGCAATTTATTGAGGTAGAGATAATAAGAACAATTTATTGGGTGCCTAAAATGTAGTCCAGAGACAGTGTTAAGAGTTCTACATATTTTTTCCTTTTACTTCTTAGCACAAACCTATAAATAGCTGTTATTTCACAGAGGAGGGCTCTAAGGCTTGGGGGTGGGGAGGTTAGAGAGAAGGTTATGCTCTCAGAAATTGTGACAGGACCAGAATTTCAGGTTACTTCCCTATGTGTGGAGTGATTTCAAGCTTAATTAACAACAACTGGGGATCCTTGGCTTCTCAGGAGCATTCAGCTTGGAATAACAATTTCTTGGAACTATTTTCAACAGAGTTCATTGGGTAAAAAATTAAAAATCTGTATGGTATTATGGTGATTAACAGGACAGTGTCAATAGTAATGTATTTAATGGCTGGGGCTTTTTTGACTTTTTAATTTTAAGGGTAAATAAGATCTGACTAATATATAGGACCCACTTTTCCCAATGTATATTCTCAGATATGTTTGAAGTCAGAAGATGATTCTGAGGTTTCAATATGTAATTTACTTACCCACATTGCAAATGCCAGAGGCAGGGACACTGAATCAAAGGGTAAGAATTCCCCTGCAGATTTGAATAGTGCTTCTTAAAGTATTTTGAAGTGTCATTAAAATGAAAACAGAAATTTGAAACCTCATGAGGTCATTTGCCAGTATTTTTTATTGTATGCAGATCTCTGTATTAAGTGGGAAACAGAAAGAAAGAAAACAACAACAAAGGCCCTTTATGTAAAATAGAAAAGGTTTTATCAAACTTTAGAAGCTTAATTCCGAGAGAGAGAGGACTTGTGAGAAGGAGAAAAGAGTGGGGGTGCTAATTTAGAATCAATAATCTATACATGGAATATTAAAATATTAATTTTAAAGAACAGTCTTTTATAGAAAATATAATTAAATATAATTTCTATATTTAATTTGGTAAATATTTATATTATTTGAAGTCTACCATAGGAATCAAGCTTTGTTCTTGACTATAGACATGGTGTTAAGAAATTACAGATTGGCTCATATTGTATTGGTTTTACAAAGTTCATATATTATAGTGAAGACATAACTCTTATTACTGTGATATTAGTAATTCTATTTCATACAGTTTCAAAGTATTTTTATTTTTATTTTTTGTGGTAATGGAGGTTGAACCCAGGGGCATTCTACCTCCAAGCTATACCCTCCAGTGCTATTTTTTATTCCTTATGTTGAAACAGGGTCTCACTAAGTTGCAGAAAGCCTCACTAAGTAGCTGAGGCTGGCTGTGAACCTGGATCCTCCAGTCTCAGCCTCCCAAATGCTGGGATTACAAGCATGCGCCACCAAGCCCGGCTCAAAGTATTTTTATATGATCCTCAAAACATATGATATACACTGTAGTATACTTCACCTTCTCTATTTCATACAGGGAAACTCTGTGGCTCAAGAAGTAGAATAACATCAATTTGCTCAGGCAAGTAATTGTACTTTGTTATGCTAGTCAGGATTTGACAACAGACAGTGGATAGACAGGAGAGAGCACTATAGGTTAGTAGCATTTGTTAATGTCTGTGGTGTGTATATGCCACACACTGCTCATTTCAAGCTACTGATCTGACCTTAGTCCATACTTGGTTGGGAAGAGATGCACAATTGGCTCCAGCAACCAGAACAAGCCAGCTCCAGTATACTGCGGGCAATAGTAAAGATATATAAAATATTCCTCCTGACCCATAGCATTATCAGTTTTGAACAAGAAAATGGATTAGGGTGTTTCCCTCCCCCTTCAGTTAAGTCACCTTCTTTGCTCATCCAAGGTTTCTCCTTCTTCATCTAGAGTCCCTCTTATGACCCACTTTCTCCCTAGCTTCCATATATTAGGGGGAGCATATGATTTTTTACTTTTTGTGACTGACTAACATTTCAGAATGTTTTTGGGTTGATAAAATGGGAATATCCATGCTTTGGCAATTTCAATATTCAATTGTGTGAAAATATTGGAAATTGTGAGGTCTAGTCTTGCTTTATTTTTAGCTAACTTTATGATCTTGTGCAAACCAATAAAGCATATTCAGTTTATAAAAAATAAGATGTTGTTCTTAATATGGTAGTACTCCATCAAAAACTTTAACTTGTAAACTGAATTCAGATTGAGGTAGATTGGAGTTCATTCCACCATTGTAGTATTGTAGTAGTCTTTCTATTTGCTCCTAGTTCCTAATTGCTCTTATTTTATCTGATATAATGTGCAGCTTCCCCCCTCCATCACATTATAGAGTTATTGAATAAAATTATCCCTACTGAAAAACTTACAACATTGCTTCCAGTTTCCTGTAGCACCTGTAATTAGCGGTTATAAAATATTTTCTACTCACAAATTCAAATCAAATTTGCTTTTCGATTTGTCTAAAAGTTTAGAAAATTATTCATTATACCTGAAAGATAAAGCTAGTGAAAGAGAATGATGTCATAGGAACATAAAACCTTTATGAGAAATAAGAGAAATTAAACAAAAATAATCAGAGGGAATCCTCTACACTTTACTTACATGACAGAATCCTATAGGGAACTAAAGTAGATCTGTCGAAAACTGCATGAATGATTCAAATAATCATATTTTGGATAGATTTGGGTAAATTAATTTTTAAGTCTTCATATGTAGATGGATTCTAGCTGCACTTATAAAAATATCTTTGGGAGGTTCTTGAAGATAATGCTAAAAACTGAAACTAGAAAACGAAAGCTCAAGCAAAAAAATAAGTAAAATAAAATAGATATTATAATCACACATTTTAATGACCTTCTCTTTTAACTCAACTTAATCTTGTGAGAAAACTGAAACTCCTAATCTGCAAGAATGAGGAAGTAGTGATGTGCAAAATAGTGAAGTGCTGGAAACAGCGGGGAGGTGGTGTTTTAAAGCTTGAGACAGTTGAGTGGGGTTAACACCAATGTGCTTCACATGTGACCCTTGTAATAAAGAATCACATTTGAAAATTAAAAATCATGGAAACTTTGTTTTTCCTATTAGGTTGAAAAGATGTAGTGTAATTTGTCTTAGGACATGGAGTCCTACAAAGAAAGAAAAATAATTGAAAAGCAACAGGTTAAAGTAAAGTAATCCAAAATAATAAAAAGTAGGTCACAAACTTACCAAAGCCAAATCACTGTGCTGAGCATGGGAAGGTGGACAGAGAGAGGGAGTAGGGTGGGAACTAGGAGAAGGCTCAATCAATACTGTGTGCATGTATGCCTCTATTACCCTGAACTTCATCAAAATGGATGATTAAAATCCACCAATAAAAATAATAGGTCAGATAGTGGAAGATGAAATTGATAGAGGTGTTTATCTAGGCAAATTTTTTTCTTTACATTATTTGATCCAAAGATTTACTTTGATATTACACTTCTACATTTTCCAGCCAACAAAAGGCAATTTACAAATAAAAGTTCATTTTACTATGAAAAGAAAGTAGAAACAACTCTTCCAATGGTCTGATGGTCTCATTTTAGTTCAATTTTGACTCTTTACAGATGGATATGCCCAGTTTACATCAATGTCAAGTTACATTAACCTCCCAGATAGGAGTTGTGCTAAAATCTATCTCAAGAGGAGTAAAGGCCAACAAATGTGATATATATTTCACTCAATAATGCAAAACTCTTGCTAGTAAAGTGGGAAAACTAAATATCAAACAAACACCAGGGTTCTCCACAAAGCCAAGTGAAGGAATAGAATTACCACCATCATAAATAAATTCTTAGTAGTTATTTAAAGGTTTCTCAGCAAGTATCAAACTAATAGCATTTAAAGAGGTTAAATTTAGAAATTATTCCCTAGTTTTATTCCTGACATAAAGGATCAGATACCAAAGGGACTGCCCATTTACACAATTGCCTTGTCCTTGGCATAACTTTATCACTCAATAAAAGGCTTTCTCAACTGTGCATATGGTGCAGGCCTATATTCCCAGTATTTGTAAGGCTGAGACAGGAGGATCACAAGTTTGAGGTGAGCATGGTAACTTTCAAAATTAAAAAATAAAATAAAATAGGGCTGGGAAGCCAGGTGTGGAGATACATGCTTGTAATCCCAGTACTTGGGAGGCTGAGACAGGAGGATCCGGGTTCGAGGCCAGCCTCAGCTACTTAGTGAGGTCCTCTACAACTTAGTGAGACCCTGTTTCAAAATAAAGAATAAAATATAGGACTGCGGGTGTAGCTCGGAGGTAGGATGCCTCTGGGTTCAATCCCCAATATCCCCCCAAATTAAAAAATTTTTAAAAAAAATAGGGTTGAGAGCATAGCTCAGAAATAAAATGCCAGAATGTCTCTGGGTTCAATTCCCAGTATCAAAGACACACACAGACACACACACACACACACACACACACACACACACACACACACACACACACACAGAGTTAATTCCTGTCCAAGAACTGGAGTTGTTGAAACTTAGTGGAAATAGGTAATAACTACTGATGAATATTATCTTTCTTTTTAGATAAAATGTTCTAAAATTGATCATGATTATTATGAAGCAACTTTATCAACAAACTACAATCAATTCAATTGAATAATTTAAGTGGATGAATTACATGGCATGTGAACTGAATATCAATGAAGCTGTTTTAGTAAAGAATGTAAGACAGTATCCATACTTCACATCGGTAAAGAAAAATAATTCTGGATCAAACATTACTTTTACATAATGTTACTAAATGTTTTGTAGAACTCTAGAGTTATGTAATAGGGACTTTCAACCCTAAAGAAACTGAACAATAATTGATATTTAAAATGGAAATTTTCTGTTCATCAATTATCTATATCAATACATTATATACCTAAGTTATATGAACTACTTCTTTAATATAACATTCTTCGAGAAGAGAAATGGAAAAAAAATTCAGAAGTGAGAATGATAAGGCTGTATTGTGTTTGTTGTATAACAGTGTAGCCATGAAAGGTCCTAGAATGTAGAATGAAGTCACCAATAAGAGAGTGGCCACTGTCTGCCTCTCTTTTACCTTGCGAGACTTGGCTGGCCCTTCTCATGTCTGTGTTTCAGGATCCTGATCTATGAATTTGGGCTAAAACAACTTACCTTCTAGAATGCTGAAGTAATTGAATAACTAGCATAAAATAACAGTTCAGTGTATTAGGAATAAGCAAATTAAATATAATATATCATGCTGATAGAAGTATATTAAGAATCTTCAATCACATTATCTACGAGATTGAATATGGCACTCAAGTATGGAATCTGAGTTTAGTTTAGTTCTTGTTTTGTTTAAAAAATATAATGAATTATTGCCTACATTATACAAGTAGGGCTTGGAAATCATCTGGCAAAACAAAACAAATGAAGAAACAAAAAAACCAATGGTTACTTCTTTTGGACTTGATAGATTTTAAAAGGCAGGGAGGAATCATCACAAGGTACCCATCTTGAGTGGGAACTATACAATTCCACGTAATGTAGCAATCATGAAATTCATATGAATTTAGAGTGCTAAGACAACCATTTATTTCATATAGTTTGTTTTCTGTTAGCTACACTGATATAATAGAAATTCAGCAATGCGAGTCACAAAACTTTTTTCTCAGACTCTTTGAATAAGAATATAAGTTGATGGAGATAATTAGCTTAGCCTTCATAACAATAAACTTAAAAAGGGTGAAACATAACTTTCTTCAAAATGAAAATGTGATGGAAATGGCTTTTTGTTGTTGTTACTGTTCAATGGGAATATTTCCATAATAAAGCATCTCAAATCACTTGTTTGATGATTGGTTCTACTTGGGGGGAAAAATAAAAATCCTTCTGAAGACAGGCAATCTGTGGGAGTTGGTTTCCAAAGCATGTGTATAGTATTCTTGACCATCTGTTTCTGTTAGTACGTTCATGTAGCATTGTTTTGTATGATGACTCAAACTTCTCATACAAGCCCCCATAGTTCATGAAATATGCATAGAGTGCAGAAAGCAAGAGTAGAATCTGGGGTGTAAAGAGGTTCAGGAGATCAGTATAGATGATTAGGGAATAAATTTCATTTAAACATTGGATTAGAGATATTAAGTTAAGAATACTAAGATATTCCATATTGTATATCTTAGTGGTATTGCTTAACTAACAAAACATCTCTAAAATATTTCAGTTGCTATCTTAATTTCTATCCTTTGAACTAATGAGGATAAATGAAATTCAACATTAAGGGCTGAAAAACCTTAAAATTGGTAAGAACTCCAAGAACTTCTCAGAGGGACTCACATTGTGCATAGATATGAAGGGAAAAAAAGCCTTTTTAATTTCTGACCTAGCAATTGCATACTTATGCAAACTTAGGAATCCAGAGCACCAATTTTTACATCTGAGCAATATTATAGAATCAAAGAGAAACGAAGGAACCAAGATAAGACGCCCCATTCATTTGTTAATTAAATAGGAAAATATACCTAAACACCTCCTTAAAATGACTATACACATGAGAGATATTACAAATAATTACCTTAACTAGCTTAGTATAGCCAGTGTTTCTAAACTGAAGAGCATTAAATACATGATTTTTTTGAGTAGAATATAAGTAGAAGGACCAAAATAAGTGTAGTTGTTTTGATTGGGTTTAACTCATACTATTTAGTTTATTTTGAAATTCCTAGTATCATTAAAGAAGATATTTTACACTTTCAGAAGAGGGAAAAGGTTATAAACTTTTTTCAAGATGGTCTATGAATAGTACCTAGTCCTATTTTGTAGTAGTAACATTAAACTTTTTAAACCAGTGCTTTTGAAATGAAGTAATGACACAGAAATATGAACTACATTAATGGTTGATTTGATAGTTCACAATTTAGTTGCTAAATTCTTCATGTAGCAATGGAGTTCCCAAATTCTCAAAACATCAATAACTCCATTATAAGTTCTAGACCATTAACCAATCAGATTGACCTTACAGGCTTTAATTTAAAGAAAACTAAGAATAGCACTATGTTTGCTCTTTCCAAAGCAAGAATTATCAGGTCAGCAACAGACTCTATACATACAGGATGGTTACGAAACTCTAGACATTAAATGTTCTTTTAGATTTAGCAACTGATTATTCTAAAGAAAATTATATTGATTATAAATGGAAATCAATGCATAAACAAACACATTTTCTAACTACAGAATTAAGATCAATCTTAGGTAGATACTTGTGTTGCTTTGGTTTATTTGCTTTATTTTATTTTTGCTATGTTGCTAAGGCTGGTCTCAAACTTATGGGTTCAAGTGATTCTCCTGACTACAAGCTCTGGTGACTGGCTTTAGTGTAATTTAAAAAAATAAAATAAAATATTTTTTAATTTGAAGCTTGTAGAGAGCATTATTTAACCATGAATACCCACAAAACTTCAATTTGAGTAACTATATTTGGGTCAAAATGTAATTTATATAATTGTGTTGAATATCATTCAGCAGTATAAATGCATCCTTGTCAGAAGAACAGTCCATTTGTTTCTCTTTCACATTTTCACCAAAATTCCCTGTAGTTTTAAACTATACTTTTATTATTGTTTTTAGAGAATATTCTCAGTAAGGAAAAACACAAGCTACCTGATAGAAATTTGACAATTTTGGGACAATCTAAAATTTCTTTTTCTGTGGTTCTATAAACTAATGAAATTGGGACTATATTACAATGCTAAATAATGACCTTCCAGTTTTTTTCTTTTTTCTTTTGCGGTACTGAGGATTGAACTCAGGGGCATTCTACCTCTGAGCTACACGCCCAGCCCTGTTTTTTATTCTTTATTTTGAAACAGGGTCTCACAATGTTGTGGATGCTTCACTAAGTAGCTGAGGCTGTCGAAAACTCGGATCCTCTGGTCTCAGCCTCCCAAATGCTTGGATTACAAGCATGTGCAACCCTTCCAGTTTTTTTTTTAATTGTCATACCTCCTGACCAGTTTCTTTGTTCTCTGTCACTTTTCTATGTGTAAGAGCTGACTACATATTCCAGTGTGGGAAAACATCGGTCCTTTACAAACAGAAGTTCTACATGTTTTGATTTTCATTTGATTCATCAAAACAAAGCTGGTTCAGAAAAGGGGAAAATTACAAATTGCTTACATCTGTTCAACCTAAAATATTATTCATGATCTGCCAGTGGTGATGGCTAAGCCATCTGGGGAATTTGATAGGTGTTTAGGGGAAAAAAAATCTGTCACGGTGCACTAAAGAAATGACATGTGTGATGATCTCAAGGTTATTCAATAATTCAGTGATGGCTTACAGGTATTTTAGGATATACATGTTCTAAATTTATACATGTAAACTATACACACATATATAAAATAGTTTTATATGGCAAAAATATACTTTCTTTTTAAATAAATTAATGAATTATTGGTCTCAAAAGTTTCTGAGATAAGTAAAACAAATTGTTCCAAGTTATCATTAGGTAATGGGATATTTCATTATAATCAATAAAATGAATAGTGATATAATATATGTGTACTTTTGAGTATGGTTATAAAATTTATAGTTATATGTTGTACACTATTTTCACATATATAAATATGAATAACAATTTAATACATAGACTGTCATGATTAAATATATATGTAAACATGAATATATGTCCATAGTTTGCTATGTGAATGTATATATGTGCCCATATCACCTAGGCATAATGCAGTTACATAAATGTCAGAATTAATAGTTGACAATATTGTTTGAAAATATTTTGGAAGCCAGGCGTGGTGGCGCACGCTTGTAATCCCAGCATTCGGGAGGCTGAGACCAGAGGATCCGGGTTTTCGACAGCCTCAGCTACATAGTGAGGCATTCCGCAACTTAGTGAGACTCGGTTTCAAAATAAAGAATAAAAAATAGGGCTGGGGGTGTAGCTCGGAGGTAGAATGCCCCTGAGTTCAATCCCCAGTACCGCAAAAAAAAAAAAAAAAAGAAAATAGTTTGGAATATTAAGATAGTTTTACTTGTTAGTTGAATCAAATGTTTCTTTCCCTTCTTGTTTGCTTAAGTCTGTTGGTTGACAATGCAGGTGGTGAAAATTATAGAAAAAAACCCTGTATAAAATAACACATTTTTATTATGAGATCTATTGGAACCACTTTTATCAATAACAAACCAGTTTCTACATATCAGGAACTTCTAATCTGAATTTAATAGAAAAGAAATTAGCTCCACATTTGTTTCATTACTACTTATTTGGGCACATCTGTGGGACCATGAGTGTTAATTCCTTACTAAGGACATGCTTATATATAATCCCTCCTCTTATTTAATGAGCTTCTGTGGACATTGAGAGCACAAGTTACAAGTTTTCAAATTATATACTTGGTGCTAGTGCTATAACTTGATGATAACATTAAATAGAATAAGTTTGACATCAAGGAATAACCTCACTTGTTCCGATGTTCCACCAAAATATCTTGGAGGATCTATAACAATTTTACCTTCATTGAGGAAAGAGGATGGCAACTGTATATCTTAAATTTGTGTGGCTTCCAAATCTTCCCTGGCCCTCTTGAATATACGCTAGAAGAAATTTGCCTTCAGAAAATGTTTGGCAATCAATGATCTCAAGAGGTGCTGGGATCACTTCCGCTCATTTACATATTTAATACAGACCATCAGGTTGAAAAAAATCACATTCAGATATGATATGAATGCGCATTTGTATTCATTCCACCATGGAAACAGTTTGAATATTTTCCTCTGGAGACTTATGTATCAGTGACAGCTGCGTTGCCACAATATGCTGAAGTGGCTCATCTTGACAGGTCATATCCTGGCTTTCACGTTCTGAATGGCAGCTGGGGATGCCAGAGAGTTTCTCACAGTGGGTCAGCCTGGTATTTAATCAGTTCCTTCCTGGTCTCAGAGACAAGCTGCACGTGTGGCCAGGCAACCCTAAGAAGTCCAGAATGTCCCTTTATCACTCTAATTCTTCCCTAAATAGCAGTGACATTCATAGCAGCAATCTCTGCAGGTCTGTAAGAACAGCACGGAGTGTCTTTTATGATCACAAATTGTCATCTGTTTTATCGTAGTTTTCTTCCCTGTTGCCAGGTGGGGCATCAACACCACATACACAGTTGATAAACACTGGTTAAGTGATTCAAGTTTCAAAGTCACATTTGTATCTATAGCTATTTATGCATGTGTACACAGATATATATACTGAAGCAAAAATAAAACACTTCATCATTCTCGGACACCTCACCAACAGAGCAACTCTGTGGTTGCAACTACAAAATACAAATCCTTTCCATTTACTGGAAAGTAAATTACCTCTTCTAGGAGAGCCCTTGGTTTCTGGGAGGTGAGAGTGCTATTCATGTCCTGAATAGAGTATATTGCCCACTGAGTCCTACATAAGCAACCACCTGCACAACTCCAGTGAGCTGATGGTTCGTGAACTGATATATGCTGACAGGAGGAGTGTTTCCCTCAGCCTTTCAGGGTTTCTCCTTTATGCCTGACAAGCAGGTCTTGAGGCCATCTGCCCAGAGCACCTAAGAAAGCTACCCTGCTACTCCTTAATGTCAGTGTGATTCTGTAGGCACTAATGCTCCCCTGTTCTTTCCTTGAGAATTGAAAAAGCAATACGTCTTCGAAAACTTCTTCTGAAAGCTGATCATAATGGAATCAAACATTTTTGTGTTAGATGGAAACAAAGGTTGAATAATGTCGAAACGCGTCTTTGTGAAAGGGCTTCACTCTGGTCAAAATTCTAGATGATGCCCTACATTTCCTTACTTGCAGGATTCTAGAGACATTCAAGGCCCCATTCTTCATTAAACCTGAGCAAGAGATAAAATAGTATTCTCTAATTGAGCGAGGGAAAATTTTTTTGTGTGTATATGTGTTACTGGGGATTGAACTCAAAGGCATTCTACCTCTGAAATACACCCTCAGCCTATTTTATTTTTTAGTTTGAAACAGGGTCACATTAAGTTGTGAGACTGTCCTTGAACCTGTGATCCTCTGTCTCAGTCTCCCACGTACTGGGATTACAGGCATGTGCCACTATACCCAGCTTCTTGTTTTACAGAGGCCCGGTTTCCTGTGGAATTTTCCCACCAGGTCTGAAACTGAGAAGAATTTTCATTAGCTTAATCATAACAATTAGGAAAAGAACAAAGTTCTGCCAAGTGACCTACTATGCATCTGATGCAGACAGTATTTGAACCCCAGTTGGAGTAGGTATTTGTAGGTACAGAAAAATTCTTGCATCACACATCTTTACCTATGAAAGGCAAGTATTCAAAGGATCTCCCATCCTTTGTCTTTTTTCTCCCTATCATGGATTAGAAATGCAAGTTCCTTTTTGAAATCCAAGCTCATACATCCTCTTTAACCATGTATTCCTTGGCTCCTCCCAAATACTGCCTCAATGCTTTACTAAATCTTTTTATTTATTTGGACTTTTTCCTTTGCTTTAATTCTATTTTAGAGTAATAAAGAAAAGGTTGAAAAACACAGGATATTTACAGTGATACAGCTGTAATAGAGGGAAGGAAAGTCATAAGTGAATAAGAAAATAGACCTATGAAATTATATGTCCTTAACCTCTAAAACTCTTGACATAACAAGAATATCCTTTAGAATTACCCAGCATTTCTACCTAGCAACATATCTCCTCTGGAGAAAACTGGGTTTTCTAAAGCACAACTGAACAAGATAAAGAGGTATGGAGTCTCTATTATTTACATTGTATTATGAGGAATGCGGTCATCCTATTTTTGCAGTCTTGGGCCACAAATGTGCAACACTGCAGATAAAGGGTTTATGTGGACCAGCCTCAGAGCATTGCTACCATTTTAAAAATTGTTATTTATGCCGGGTATGGTGGGCATGCTTGTAATCCCAGCATTTGGGAGGCTGAGACTGGAGGATCTGGGTTTGAGGCCAGCCTAAGCTACCCAGTGAAGCACTCCGCAACATAGTTTGACCTTGTTTCAAAATAAAGAACAAAAAATAGGGCTGGAGGTACAGCTCGGAGGTAGAATGCCCCTGGGTTCAATCCCCAGTACTGAAAAAAAAAAAAACAACTTATTTACGAAGCCTGTTACCAGGGGCAAATACTTGAAAGTCAATAGAGCTTAGCAAGACATATCATTGTGCAGTTGTTAGTGGAACACTCTTGGAGCCAGACTGATAGGGTTCAAAGCCAAGTGCCAAGACTTAGCATGTGAGCTTCAAAAAGACACTTAATTTCATTGTGTTTCATTTCATCCTCACTAAAATTAAGATGATATTTATTTTATACAACTTTTATGGAGACTAAATAAGTTAAAATGCATATAGTGCTTCAAACACTGCCTGGCACATAGCCCTACAGCATTTACTGATGAATACAGCAGCCAGTGGTTCCCATTTGAACTTCACATTTTCGAGCCCAATTAATTCATTTCTATGTTAGCAGCTCTGCAAATGCAGCAAATGTCTATATAAAATAAATATTTTATTCTTCTGAATTCAGGATACCTCTTTAAACCCCCAATATGCCTATTTTACAAACTATATTATACCTGAATGGTAAGAAGCTTGTAAGTTCAGGCAAGTAATCAATGACACATCATCAAGAATGGCATTGCAATTCAGTATGGTGCTATTTAGACACATTTGAGTGTTAGCATTATATTTGTGTGTGTGTGTGTGTGTGTGTGTGTGTGTGTGTGTGTGTGTGTGTGTGCGTCTGTGTGTGTAAGAGTATAGACATGTAAGACATACATGTGTTCAAGTGCTTAAATTTGTCTCAGGAAAGGCACAAGCAAATCATTTCTACAGAAAATTAAGCAAATAATCACAGGTATATAACTGAACTTGAATATGACTTCTAATATATATTTTAGTATGTTTCCTTACATTGTAACTATATACACAATGTTTTAATAACAAATTACTCTAATATAGTCTGCCCAATAAGTCAGTTTTAAAAATTTAGACCCACAATTTCTCAAGTAAATCTGACTACATACACACATAGGACTTCTATTAAATATCCACTGTAAACTCTTTCTATATGTATTTATTGAAATTGAAATTGAAATTGCTGGTTTACCCATGGGCCATTAGTTACATTATATTATTATATTTAAATACATAAATTAATTTTAGAATGATTTCTGTTTTCATTTATTGCCATAGTCCTCCAGCAAGCACTTAGTTTGGAGTCTGACTTTTGCCAGATAGTCTGCTGATGAGAAAGCAAAAGGCAGGACAGACATAGTCCCTATCCAAGGGCGAGTAGCAGCCTCCACCCTATAACCCAGGGTTCCGTGAACTAAAGACCCACTGTATGCACTGCTTTTGGATGCAGATCAAGAAAAGCGTCAAGGTGTAAATGCAGCCATACTAGGATAAAGCACTTTTTCATTCTATATATGTCCTATCTGTATTCTTGAATAAATCCCCTTCTCAGCCTCAATTCTCATCTTGAAACTTATAAAACTTGCTGGTTATGATGATTAAAGATAAAATTATCACTGTCATCATCCTTTTGCCCACATGAACACACAATTCTTGTCCTGCGTGTCCTCCTGTCTATGTCCATCCTGCCTCATCATTTTCACCCTCCTCTTCATCCCTGCTAGCCCTGCTCCACTGTTTCACAGGCGGAGTCCAGTTCTTAATTAATGTGACCCCAGACAAGTCAGACCTGATCATCTCTGAGGGTGGTCCAAAGCATTTTATTTTAAAATTTCCCCCCATATGACTATTGATTTAATTTTTAGTTTATTGAGGGTATTGGAAGGGGTGAATAGGTAATTTACAAATTAGAGCATGTTAAGAATCTATATATTCACGTGAAAAAAAAAATGAGCATGCTCCCAGAGTCTAGAACCAAAACCTTATTTAAAACATTGATTTTGGAAAATAATTAGAATTCACCTATGAGTTCTAAACAGAGTCTAGTTCAAACATTGTTTTAATAGATACTTAATAGTGATAATAGAGACTGAATATTTAAGTAGATTAAGTGTGTTATGTATCTTCATTTATATTTAGAGCAGGAGATTTAATACAAATCAAATCAGATCACACTTTAGTTTCTATGTTTTTTTTTTTCTTTAGTTAATTCTACATGAACTAGTTTTTTCTTTTGGGGCTCTGTTGGGGCATCACAGTCTTTGCAATTATAACTAAAATATGAAACTGAATATCTGGGACATATGCCTGAGGGAAGTCTTCCCAATATTTAAAAATATTGAAGATATTTTGGTATCACAGATGTTTCATTATTGAAGATATTTCAGTATCACAGATGTTCCATTTTCAAACATGCTTTGGACCACATAAACCACAATAAGAAGAAGAAAGATTTCCTATCTACATCAATGAAATGAAGAAATTGTTCTTATTTTCAAAGTGTGTCTCTTTTTTAGTTAAAGTAGGCTAGTGCACTAAAATATATTACAGCATTCTAAAAATTTAATACAACCCTAGCTAATTTCTCTCTCTCTCTCCTTCCTTCCTTTCTTGAATTTATTGGTCTGTCTTATATCACCATTAATTTGCATAAAATTTAACAGATTTGCCTCTAAAATTGTCTTATCGGCTCCAGTTACTCAATAAAACACTTTTTTTTTTAATCAAAGTATAGCTCTGATGTTGTCACATCTTCCCCCAAAAATGTCTTCTGATCCTCTGTTTTCAAAAGAACCAATATCCCTCTCATATCATTCAAGGTTTTTGAGAATCATTTCTCAATAAAACTCCTTAGTAAATTCTATTGTTATTCCCACTCAGTTCTCTGAGTGCTGCTCTAATGCTTTTGTTCATATTTCCTTTTATATGTCAAGTTGTATACACCCAACTATGTTACCACCTTCCATTGAGGAAATCCAATTGACTTTTAATGAAATATCTTCTGATTTACCCCGATGAAGTGGTTTTCCATTTATATCACATTGTTATATACAATTTCATTCTATCTTTGACCAGGTATTAGAAAGAAAGGTGAATAAGGCAAACTCTTAGCTCTCATAGTGCACACAGGTGTCTGTTTGGTTGTATTTGCTATAGTTTTATATATTCTTATTTGTTTACATATCACCTTGCAGGAAAAATTGTTGACTAATATATTGAGAGTGGAGACAAAACTAAATTATCTTTACATACTTGGCTCCTAGCATAGAAACTTGCATATGGAAGAAGAAAATAAATCTTTGTGAAGCAATGTGAATTCTGTCTTACTGCTGACTTCTGATTCATGATAGATGACACATGGACTTTTCGGTGATTTGTATTATTTCATCTATTGCAATTTGGTGACAAAAAAGATCACTCACTAGTTTGTTGGACATGGGAAGAGAACAGAATACTTAGAAAATAGCTTTGTGAAAAATTTCATTTGAATATTAAATACAGTAACTTCATGATTTTCTATGTCACACAAAAAAGAAATATCTTTTTATGACAATGTTTGTAATTTGGTATCTAATAGGGACACTAAAACATTTTCAGAATATATTATTATAGGACTTATTTTAATTGGATGGTTTTGAATTTCTGAATGCTTTAATATTTTTCTTCTCTTAGTTGTTTTTTCCTCTTTTTCAATTTATTGTTCCTGTTCAAGTTAACCCATCTTTTGTGGATTATTTTTTCAAAGCCATAATACATGGATAAAATGGGAAAAACATAGAAGAAACTAGGGTGGAGAATTCTTCAAATTTATGTTTAGCTTTTACAGATGTAGTATCTTTATATTCCAAACATGAAACCAAGTTGGGCTTTTCTATTATATATATAAAGTTGTCAATCACAAACACCCACAAGTTCAGATCTATTAGCAAATAACATTTCATTAGCTATTTAAAGAGATATTTCTCTCTTGCATTACTATATGGGGAATCATTGAATTGTTCATAGAAATGAAAGTATTTTGACAAATATTGTCCTCTATTTATTTTGAGAAAAAGTTACCATTTTTCAAATATAACCAAATAATGTTATACTGACATAAATGTGGATGAAAATGTAGAAAAATGCACAAGAAAAAAATTACTTTTAAAAAAATTTCTCTTTTCATCAAAACCAAATATGGTTACTTTAAATTTTAAAGCATCAAACACTGTAAATATATCATTGTACTACTACCTTTAGCTAATATTACTATTACTGGTAGTTGAAATGATATTTTTCTACCAATTCAAATTCATTCATAGCAAATTTATCATCAGAAGTTGTACTCGTCACTCATGTGAAAAACTTAATTTTTTTTTTTTTTTTTGCGGTACTGGGGATTGAACTCAGGGGCATTCTACCTCCGAGCTATACCCCCAGCCCTATTTTTTATTCTTTATTTTGAAACCGAGTCTCACTAAGTTGCGGAGTGCCTCACTAGGTAGCTGAGGCTGGCCGAGAACCCGGATCCTCCGGTCTCAGCCTCCCGAATGCTGGGATTACAAGTGT
>PVLC010007035.1:31436-65718 GCA_004027655.1 Graphiurus murinus | reverse complement strand
GAGGCGGAGGAGGAGGAGGAGGAGGAGGAGAAGGAGGAGGAGGGGAAGGAGGAGGAGGAGGAGATGGTTGATCTGGATTGTCAACTTGATTGTATTGAGAGATCCCTAGGATTAAGAGACTTCTGGGTGTGTCAAAAAAGGTTTTCCAGCCAGGCATGGTGGTGCATGCTTGTAATCCCAGCATTTGGGAGGCTGAGACCAGAGAATCCAAGTTCTCGGCCAGCCTCAGCTACCTACTGAGGCACTCCACAACTTAGTGAGGCCCTGTTTCAAAATAAAGAATAAAAAATAGGGCTGGAGGTATAGCTTGGAGGTAGAATGCCCCTGACTTCAATCCCCAGTACCACAAATAAATAAATAAATAAATAAATAAATAAATAAATAAATAAATAAATATAAAATAAAAAATAAAAGGAGCTGAGGGTATAGCTTGGAGGTAGAATGCTCCTGGGTTCAATTCCTAGTACAAGAAAAAAAAAAAAAAAAAAAAAAAAGACAGAGGTGCCGGACATGGTGGTGCACGCTTGAAATCCCAGTAGTTGGGAGGCTGAGACAGGAGGATCCAAGTTCGAGGCCAACCTCAGCTACTTAGTGAGACCCTGTTTCCAAATAAAGAATTAAAAAATAGGGCTGAGTGTGGTGGCGCACGCTTGTAATCCCAGCATTTGGGGGGCTGAGGTCAGAGGATCCGGGTTTGTGGCCAGCCTTAGCTATCTAGTGAGGCCCTCTGCAACTTAGGGAGACCCTGTTTCAAAATAAAGAATAAAAAATAGGCTGGGGGTATAGCTCAGAGATAGAATGTCCCTGGGTTCAATTTCCAGTACTGGAAAAAAAAGAGAGAGAGAGAGAGAGAGAGAGAGAGAGAGAGAGAGAGAGAGAGAGAGAAGAGAAGAGAAGAGAAGAGAAGAGAAGAGAAGAGAAGAGAAGAGAAGAGAAGAGAAGAGAAGAGAAGAGAAGAGAAGAGAAGAGAAGAGAAGAGAAGAGAAGAGAAGACACAGGTGGTGGTGGGTTCCACGTATCCTTGATCTCCAGTGCTCCACACCCAGCTCTTCATCCCAGTCTGCAGAGTCTATTCTCTCGGACAGTTGGAAGTGCTTGGCTTCCCAGGCTGCACCTCGTCCCCCTGTACCAGTGCTTTAGGAAGGCTGGCCAGCGACTTTTCTGTGATCCTTCAGCTTCTGCGTTTGGACCCTGACGGCCCCAGCTTCTCCAACAACAGCCCATAGTACTGTTGGCTATCCCAGAAGTCATCAGAGCTCCTAGAATATAATAATTCTTCCATAACGTTATCGAATTAATGACTTTCATTTATAGGAAGGAGATAGAAAGAGGAGGAGAAAAAGAAAAAAACAAAAACAAAGCCGGGCCTGGTGACGCACGCTTGTAATTCCAGCTTTTGGGAGGTTGAGAGCAGAGGATCCGGGTTCTCGGCCAGCCTCAGCTACCTACTGAGTCACTCTGCAACTTAATGAGACCCTGTTTCAAAATAAAGAATAAAAAATAGGGCTGGGGGTATAGCTCGGAGGTAGAATGCCCCTGAGTTCAATCCCCAGGACCGCAAAGGAAACAAAAAACAAAACAAAACAAAAACAAAAACAAAAACGCAGCTTCTCTTGCTGAATTGGCCCAGATGGTGGAAATTCTCTTCTGTACACTTTTGGCTAAGAGGAAAAGTACTTTCCAGTGTCTTATTATTGACTTCTTAAAATAATTCCACAAAGCATGTTCCTTAAAAAAAAAAAAAAAAAAAAAAAAAAAAAAAAAAAAAAAAAAAAAAAAAAAAAAAAAAAAAAAAAAAAAAAAAAAAAAAAAAAAAAAAAAAAAAAAAAAAAAAAAAAAAAAAAAAAAAAAGACATGGTCGAAATAGAGAAATGAAAGTGGCTTGCTTAACATCCCAGGGCAGGAGAGGAAATAAACTGAAATTAGAGCTTGTAGTTCTGTTTTTCCCCCTAACTACTACTTAAGTTTATTCATAACTCACTGACTTTTATCTTCCTTCTCAAATCCACTTCTTTCACCATCAACAACTTCCTCTCCCCTGCCCCTACACACATATGGGCTTGTCCAGACAACACCGGTAATGTGTGTATGTGTACAAGTCAAAAGCATAGCTCTCCGAAGAGGAATACATTCGAATCAATTCAACCGATATTTATTTACTTATTTGTGTGATACTGGGGATTGAACCCAAAGACATTCTACTTCCAAGCTGCACCCCTACCCTTTTCTTTTTTGTTTTGTTTTCTTTTCGGTACTGGGGATTGAACCCAGCAGCATTCTACCTCCGAGCTATACCCGCCCTATTTTTTTTTTTTTTTTTTTTTTAGTCTTTATTTTGAAACAGGGTCTCACTAGGTTGCTGGGAGTTTAGGAAAGTTGCTAAGGCTGGTCTCTAACTTTCAATCCTCCTGCCTCAGCCTCCCAAGTACTGGGATTACAGATGTGTGCCACCATGCCTGGCTTCAGCAGATTTTTATTGAGTATCTATATGTAAGAAAAATTGTGCCACAGGCAAAAAAAGTTACACAGGAACAAATCCATTGTGGACTCTTCCTGGGGAAACTTGATCCACACTCTTGGATGAGTTACCATTCTTGGTAACTTAATTCATCCTTTCAGTGCCCTCCCTTGGTCTCATGCCCTCTTGAGTCTGTGGTTTCCCCATGAACACACCCACAAAGCAGCTTAGTGGGTTTCAGCAGAAGCTGGTCCCCCAGGCCATGACTCATCCAAAAGATTTTATTATTATTCTCCACACAAGTGGTTCTTAATTTTTTTTTTTTTTTTTTTGTGGTACTGGAGATGGAACCCAGGAGCATTTTGCCTCTGAGTTATACTTCCTGCCCTTTTTATTTTTTAGTTTGAACAGGGCTTCACTAGTTTTTTTTTTTTGTTTGTTTGTTTTTTGCAGTACTGGGGATTGAACTCAGGGGCATTCTACCTCCGAGCTATACCCCCAGCCCTATTTTTTATTCTTTATTTTGAAACAGGGTCTCACTAAGTTGTGGAGGGTCTCACTAAGTAGTTGAAGCTGGCCGCAAACCCTGATCCTCTGGTCTCAGCCTCCCAAATGCTGGGATTACAAGCGTGTGCCACCACGCCCGGCTTCACTAGGGTTTTGAGAGTCTCATTAAGTTGCTGAAGCTGTCCTCGAAACTGTGATTCTCTTGTCTCAGCCTCCCAAGTACTGGGATTACAGGCGTGCACCACTATGCCGGGCTCAGACAGCCCTGATTTGCCTACTAACCACTGTCTGTCTTCAGGCCTATCTAACAGTCACCAGAACCTCAGGTACCAGTGTGGCATCTTCCTGGGGAGTGGGGACTCTGGTCTTTCTGGGGTCAATCTCAGGTCACCAGGTGCTTCCCCAGAGGTCTTGCCTAATGTTTTATACAGATGCCAGCTGTATAAAAATGACTGTCACCCAGGCCACTGGCAGGGCACGCATGGCTGCCTGGAATGGACCAGGCCGTGGGACAGATGTGGGTTTGATCTTGGCTTACCCCTGAAGACGCCTGAGTTTGGACCATTCCAAGATCCAAGGATAAGCCAGAGTGGTGACACTGCTGGCAGGGGAGGCCGTGTGAGGTGCAGAGAGTACCAAAGAGGCTCATGCAGTGCGGCATGCTTGCTTTCTTTTCTTTTCCTTTCCCTTTCCTTTTTCTTTTTCTACTTTTTATTTTTTGTGGTACTGCAAATTGAACTCAGGAGCATTCTCTCTCCGAGCTACACCCCCGGCCCTTTTCATTTTTCTTTGAAACAGAGTCTCATTAGTTTTCTGAGGGTCTCTCAGTTGCTGAGGCTTGCTTGAACCTGGGATCCTCTTGTTTCAGCCTTCCAAGTAGTTGGATTACAGGTATGTGCCTCCATGCCACGCTTTCTTTCTTCTAGACTCCACACTTCCTTTTATATTTTGGTGCTGAAGATTGAACCCGGGGGCATTCTACCTCTGAGCTACACCCCCAAGCCCTATTTAATTTTTATTTTGAAGCAGGGCCTCACTAAATTGCTGAGGCTGGCCGTGAACCTGCGATCCTCTGCTCTCAGACTCCCAAGTACTGGAATTATAAGTGTGTGCCACCATGCCCAGCTCACACTTCCTTTTAGTTTGGCTCCCTCCTCTAAAGTCACACCTGGCTTGTATTTAATTTTTAATGAAATTAAATAACATAATCAATGAAGTTATAAAAGCTACTCAGTATTTCTGGAGAAAATGACTGATTAAACAGGATTGGAGCCAGGCATGGTGGCACACGCTTGTAATCCCAGTTTTTGGGAGGCTGAGACATGAGGATTGCAGGTTCGCGGCCAGCCTCAGCTACTTAGTGAGGCTCTCCACAACTTAGTTAGACCTTGTTTCAAAATAAAGAATAAAAAATAGGGCTGTGGGTGTAGCTCAGAGGTAGAATGCCCCTGGGTTCAATCCCCATCACTGCAAAAAATACACAAACAAACAAACAAACAAAAAAACAAGACCAGGATTGGAAACATGTTGATAGTGGCTGTAGATGGATATTTATTGTATGAATCTTCTTCTGTTTTTGTTTAAAGATGTCTTCATTTCTTGCTGCCGGCCTCCCCCGTGTGAGGAGCAGAGCCTGTGTGTTCTCCTTCTCTCTGTTTCTTGTTACCATGGGCTGCCATGGCCTGAGCTCTAGCTCTGCACCTGGCCTCACACGGCCTGAACTAAGATCTCCAAAAAACTGTGGTATTTTTTTTTTTTTTTTTTTTTTTTTTTTGCGGTACTGGGGATTGAACTCAGGGGCGTTCTACCTCCGAGCTACACCCTTAGCCCTATTTTTTATTCTTTATTTTGAAACCGAGTCTCACTAAGTTTCGGAGTGCCTCACTAGGTAGCTGAGGCTGGCCTCGAACCCGGATCCTCCGGTCTCAGCCTCCCGAATGCTGGGATTACAAGCGTGCGCCACCACGCCCGGCTCCAAAAAACTGTGGTATTTTTGATATGTGGAATCTGGCCAAATAGGAGCTGAAGAACTGGCATTCAGATTTGCTGTGAACATAATCAACAGAAATAGAACATTGTTGCCCAACTAAGCTATGATACACAGAGGGTAAACCTCTACGGCAGTTTCGAAGCATCCAAGAAAGGCTGTGAGCAACGGTCTCTTGGGGTGGCTGCCATCTTGGGGCCTTTGCACAACTTCTTGGGAAACACAGTGTAGTCCATCTACAATGCCCTGGGTGCTCCCCACATCCAGACCTGCTGGAAACAGCAGGTGTCACACAACAAGAATTTCTTCTATGTCAGCCTCTACCCAGACTTCTCCTCACTGAGCTGTGCCATCTGAGACTTGGTGCAGTTTTTCAAGTGGAAAGCCATCACAGTGATAGATGATGACAGCACTGGTCTCCTTCGTTTGCAAGAGCTCATCAAAGTTCCATCAAGGTACAACCTTCGACTTAAAATCCATCAACTGCCTGCTAATAAAAAGGATGCAAAACCCGTACTGAAAGAAGTGAAAAGAGGCAACTGTAGTCATGAAGTGGCAGCAGGCATTTTAAAACAGGCACTAGCTACGGAATGATGGTAGAATCCCATCATTATATCTTTACCACTCTGCACCTCTAAATACAGAAAATACCCAAGTTTCCTCCATCACTGAAAAGTGGTCAATGGAAAGGTTACAAGCAAGCTGGGCGTGGTGGTGCACGCTTGTAATTCCAGCATTTGGGAGGCTGAGACTGGAGGATCCGGGTTCATGACCAACCTCAGCTACCTAGTGAGGCACTCTGCAACTTAGCGAGACCCTGTTTCAAAATAAAGAATAAAAAATAGGGCTAGGGGTATAGCTCGGAGGTAGAATGCCCCTGAGTTCAATCCCCAGGACCGCAAAAAAAAAAAAAAAAAAAAAAAAAAAAAAAAAAAAAAAAAAAAAAAAAAAAAAAAAAAAAAAAAAAAAAAAAAAAAAAAAAATAGGGCTGGGGGTGTAGCTCAGAGATAGAATGCCCTGGGTTCAATCCCCTGTACTGCAAAAACAAAAACAAAAACAAAACAGAACAAAAAATAAGTAGCATGGCTCCAGGGAGCCCACAGTGCCACATCAACGCAGCGATTGCTCCCAGGACCCAGGTGTTCTCTATCCTTCTGCTTGAGATCTTTCCATCTTTACCCTTCTCACTGGCACTCAACAACCTCTCAAGAGAATTCTCCTCAGATTTGTTTCTCTGTGCCACAGGAAGCAAAATATTCCCAGCAGCTCCTAGCAGGCTTCCTCAGAGGTCTCATAGGACAGAGTTCCCAGAGCCCCCTGGCTGGAAGAAAAACCAGAGACTGAGTATCTGAGAAAGGACCATGAGATTAATAGCAGGGGCTTAAACACGAGGGTCATAAACTGCAGCACAGATTGTAGGACTGGGAAATGTTGGATCACTACTGTCATTAAAGAACAATATGAGGCGGGCGTGGTGGCGCACGCTTGTAATTCCAGTACTTGGGAGGCTGAGACAGGAGGATCTGGGTTTGCGGCCAGCCTCAGCTACTTAGTGAGGCACTCTGCAACTTAGATGGGGCATAAGAGGGTCTCCAGATGGAAAAGGAGAGACCCTCGATAAACAAAGAAGTTGATTTAACTGAAGGGGATAGACGGGAGGTGGGGGCGGGCACCCAAATGTACATCAAGGTTACTCACTAAACCTGAGATGGAGGGAGGGCGAGGGAGTGGGGTGGGAATCTAGGGAAGGGGTCAAATGAGAAATGTGGGCACATATATCGTTATCAATTTGTAGCTAACAAAGATGTATGCTTACAACGCACGAAAAAAAAAAATAAACTGATGACTTCCGAGTAAAAATAAATAAATAAATAAATAAATAAATAAATAAATAAATAGAATAAAAAATAGAACTGGGGATATAGCTTGGAAGTAGAATGCCTCTGGGTTTCATCCCCACTACTGAAAAAAAAAAAAAAATATGTGCCCAGCGTGGTGGTGCACACCCCTCATCCCAGTACTTGAAAGGATGAGACAGGAGGATGGCAGGTTCAAAGCCAGCCTCAGCAACACTGTGAGACTGTTTCCAAATAAAAAATAAGGAAAAGCCAGGGGTGGTGGTACATGCCTGTAATCCCAGTACTTGGGAGGCTGAGATAGGAGGATCACAGGTTTGAGGACAGTCTTAGTAAGTAGTGAGACTCTCATCAGCCTAGCAAGACTGTTTCCAAATAAGAACTAAAAATCGGTCTGGGGGTGTAGCTCGAAGGTAAAAGGCCTCTGGGTTCAATCCCCAATAATACACACATGAACGCACATACACACACACACACACATACTTGTGGGACCTGTTTCAAAATAAAAAAAAAATATTGGAAATACTAACATTGACTGTGTGTACATATGTGAAAATCCCAATATCAATCTCAGTCCTCTGATTGGAATGGGGGGAGATGGGGAGGTGGGGGTATCAAGTGCTGTGTGCATGTATGTCAATGTCAACATGATTTACAATTATGATGTGAGATGATAATGTGCCAATAAAAGCACATTAAAAATAAAAAATAAATAAAAAATAAAAAGGGCTGCAGGTGTAGCTCAATGGTAGAGACCTTGCCTAGTATATGTGAGACCCTAGTTTTATCCCTTGTACTGCAAAAAAACCCAAAACCAACAATATAGATCTTTACCTAAATTTCTCAGGAACACAGAGGAGAGATTTAAACCACAGACTACAGCAAACACGTTTCTGTCTCCAAAGTTCCACTTCTTATGCCAATTGCTGGGCTGCACCGTTTTTCCAAGAGGGAGAGCCTATGGGCTCTCCTCCTAGAACACCCCACCTCTTTCTCCTCACAACTCTGCTTCCTTCCCATCTTTCCCTCCTCCTCTTTATCACTTTCTTGTATACAAGTAGCCTAGCAGAATCTATTGGAATAACAGATTACTCCAATAGTGATGTGAAACTTAGCTACAGTTTCTGTAAGTGAGGCAGGTTAGCTGGGCAGCAGTTTCTGGTAGGGTCTCTCATGACATCGCAGTCAAGATGTTGGCTAGGGCTGGAGCTCTCTCAAAGCTTGATTCAGCTGGATCTTTTCCTTCTTCTTTTTGTGGTGCTAGGATTGAACCTAGGGGAGTTCTACCTCTGAGCGCCACCCGTAGCCCTATCTTAATTTTTATTTTGAAATGGGGTTTCAGTAAGTTGCAGAGGGTTTCACTATGTTGCTGAAGCTGACCTCGAACCTGTGATCCTCCTGTCTCAGCCTCCCAAGTACTGAGATTACAGGTGTGCGCCACCATGCCTGGCTTGAAGCTTTACTTCTAAGTTGGCTCACTCATATGGCAGTTGGCCAGAGGCCTCAGTTCTCTACCATATTGCTTTTCTATGGCTCTGCTCAACATGGCAGCTGTCACCCCCCAAAGTGAGTAATCTGTAATCTGAGAGAAAGAGAGAACGAGAACATGTGGGTAGCCACCGTGCTGGGTCTATGTGTGTGTGTGTGGGGGGGGGGTCTGGGGATCGAACTCAGGACCTTGCATATGCTAGGTAAGTTCTCTACATTGAGCCATGCCCCTAGCCCTTCATAGTTAGACTTTCTACCAGAGCGCATGGCCTCTTCAACTCAGCTCTACTGCCTCAGGAAGAGTTCAGTTAAATCTGAGTTACATTTGAAGAGTCAATAAATTGTGACTCATTTAAAACAATATTTAATATCTAGAGATATCTCAATTTTCTAATTGCTCCCAGTTTCAAGCTAATGATATACTCGCAGTAACTTATTAGAAGTTAGCATGAAATTGAAATTTAAAATGTGCTGAAGCAGATAAATCCTTGAATTCATATTTACAGACTCCAAAAAGCTGCTATATTAAGATGTGTAGCCAGAGTTGAGCGTGGTAGCATACTGTAATCTCAGTACTTGGGAGGCCAAAAGAGAGGATGAAAGGTTTAAGACCAGCCTCAGAAATTTAGTGAGGTCAGCAACTTAGTAAGACCCTGTTTCAAAATAAAAAATAAAATAGGGCTGGGGGTGTAGCTCAGAAGTAGAATGCCCCTAGGTTCAATTCCCAGTACCATCAAGGGGGGGGGTATGTGGAATAAGACTGAGGTTATAGCTCAGAGGCAGAACAACCCTGGGTTCAATTCGTAGTAACACACACACACACACACACACACACACACACACACACACACACACACACAGCTGGACATGATGGTGCATTCCTGTAATCCCAGTACTAGGGAGGCTGAGAGAGGAGAATAACAGGTCAGAGGCTAGCCTCAGCAACTTAACCAGACCCTATTTCAAATTAAAAAATAAAAAGGGTTGGAGTCGGGCATGGTGGCGCACAATTGTAATTCCAGTACTTGGGAGGCTGAGACTGGAGGATCACAGGTTTGAGGACAACCTCAGCAACCTAGAGAGACCCTCAGCAACTTAGTGAGACCCTCTTTCAAAATAAAAAATAAAGTTGGGCTTGGTGGTGCATGCCTGTAATCCCAGTATTTAGGAGGCTAAGACAGGAGGATTGCAGGTTTGAGGACAGCCTCTTATCAATATAGTGAGACTCTGTTTCCAAATAAGAAATAAAATCAGGCTGGGATATAGCCTGGAGGTAGAAAGTCCCCTGGGTTCTACTCCCAGTATCACAAAAAAAAGAAAAAAGAAAAAAAAAATTTGGTGTGGTGGCCCATGCTTGAAATGCCAGTACTTGGGAAGCTGAGACAGGAAATTCACAGGTTCAAGGCCATTTTCAACAACTTACCCAGACCCTGTTTCAAAACAAAAAATAAAAAGGGCTTGGAGGTGTAGCTTGAAGGTAGAATGTCCCTGGGTTGTTCAATCCCTAGTATCATGGGGAAAAAAAAGGAAAGAATGACTCTGACAATCTAAGCCTGGCACATGTAAGACTCATGGGCTGTTGTCAGAAACAGGAAAGACAGAGGAGAAGATGTCCTTGTGGGTAGGAGATGAATTGCATCCTGTGATGCTGAAATTTTCATCACAACAGGGTAGGCCAGTGGAAAAGTCCCTGCAGTGTATGGATTGTGGAATTTCGTAGCCACAGCTGGCTAGAGAAGCAGGTTGGGACTGATCCAAAGAGCAGTGATAGTCACACCGGTGAGAGCGGAGCCTCAGCAAATAGTGAGACTCTCATCAACCTAGCAAGACACTATTTCAAAATAAAAATAAAAAATAGGGCTGGGGATGTAGCTCAGAGGTAGAATGCCTCTGAGCTCAATCCCTCATACAAAAAAAAGAGAAAGAAAAGAAAAGTTTTGGAAATAGTCATGAAAATTGTAAGCTTCATCTGTAATTTACATATTAAGTTAAGACATACAACATGGCAGTTTAAAATTAGAATGACAAGCTGGGCATGGTAGCGCAGACTTGTAATCCTAGTACTTGGGAGGCTGAGACAGGAGGATCACAGGTTCTCAGCCAGTCTCAGCTACTTAGTGAGGCTCTCCACAACTTAGTGAGACCCTGCTTCAAAATAAAGTATAAAAAAGCCGGGCGTGGTGGCGCACGCTTGTAATCCCAGCATTCGGGAGGCTGAGACCGGAGGATCCGGGTTCGTGGCCAGCCTCAGCTACCTAGTGAGGCACTCTGCAACTTAGTGAGACCCTGTTTCAAAATAAAGAATAAAAAATAGGGCTGGGGGTGTAGCTCGGAGGTAGAATGCCCCTGAGTTCAATCCCCAGTACTGCAAAAAATAAATAAATAAATAAATAAAGTATAAAAAATAGGACTGAGGGTGTAGCTCAGAGGTAGAATGCCCCTGGGTTCAATCTCCAGTACCACACACACACACACACACACACACACACACACACACACACACACACAAATTAGATTGACTAAACCGGGCATGGTGATGCATGCTTATAAACCTAGTACTTGGGAGGCTGAGACAGGAGGATTGCAGGTTCAAGGACAGCCTCGGTAATTAGTGAGATTCTAATAACCTAGAAAGACCCTGTTTCAAAATAAAAATAAGAGTAATCTCAGCATTTGGGAGGCTGAGACCAGAGGATCCGGGTTCTCAGCTATCCTCAGCTACCTAGTGAGGCACTCCGCAACTTAGTGAGACCCGGTTTCAAAATAAAGAATAAAAAATAGGGCTGGGGGTGTATCTCAGAGGTAGAATGCCCCTGGGTTCAATTCCCACTGCTGCAAAAACAAACAAACAAACAAACAAACAAAACAAAAACAAAATAGGGCTGTGGGGTAGAATGCCTCCAGTTCATTCCCAAGTACTACACACACACACACACACACACACACACACACACACACACAACATTAGAATGACTACACACACATATATATCACAAGAAATCATCAGAATATTTGAAAAGGACAATTACAAAAAATATTTTCAAATCTGATGATGCTGGAAAAGTTATTCACATTCAAGGTGCCTGTTTTTTCTTCTTTGCGATGCCTTCACTGAGTTACTTATAGCATTTATTGTGTGATAATTAACTGAGATAATCTCTACGAAGTACATTGAATAGTGCCCAGGACAGAGTGAAGGTTAGTGCACTATTACTGCTATTGTATCAAAGTGTTATGATTGTTAGTTATTAACTTTTATGCATTCCTCGCTGAACCTTAGTTTAACACTAGGTGGCAGCAATGCTTTCTTGACCGACTACAATGACAAATGGGAACTTTCTGAAACAGAATGAAATCGGTCAATTCAGGCTTATCTACTAGGAACTTGTGTGGGGCACCAGCAAAGCAGAGAGAAAGAGAACAATAGAGATAAAGATGGGAATGGAAATGACATAGACATAGAAAAGGAGGGAGGGAGGGGAGGAAAGAGAGATGGGAAAGAGAATGGGAGTTTTTATTTCAATTTTTTAAATTTTTTATTCATTATTATTATTTTATTATTGTGTGTGTGTGTGTGTGTGTGTGTGTGTGTGTGTGTGTGTGTGTGTGTGGTACTGGGGTTTGAACCCAGGGGCATTCTACCTCCGAGCTACACCCTCAGTCCTATTTTTTATTCTTTATTTTGAAACAGGGTCTCACTAAGTTGCGGAGGGCCTCACTAAGTTGCGGAGGGCCTCACTAAGTAGCTGAGGGTGGCCGAGAACCTGTGATCCTCCTGTCTCAGCCTCCCAAGTACTGGGATTACAAGTGTGGGCCACCATGCCTGGCTGAGAAAGGGAGTTTTTAGAAATAATTTGATATTTCAAAAGAAAATAACAGGAATAGTCATTATGGGGAAAACTAAATCTCTCTCTCTCTTTTTTTTTTTTGCAATACTGAGGATTGAACTCAGGGGCATTCTACCTTCGAGCTACACCCCAGCCCTATTTTTTATTCTTTATTTGAAAACAGGGTCTTACTGCCAGGCATGGTGATACACGCTTGTAATCCCAGCATTTGGGAGGCTGAGACGGGAGGATCCGGGTTTACAGCCAGCCTCAGCTACCTAGTGAGGCACTCCACAACTTAGTGAGACCCGGTTTCAAAATAAAGAATAAAAAATAGGGCTGGGGGTGTAGCTCGGAAGTTGAATGCCCCTGAGTTCAATCCCCAGTACCGAAAAAGAAAAAGAAAAAGAAAACAGGGTCTTACTAAGTTTTGGAGGGCCTCATTAAGTAGCTGAGGCTGGCCGCGAACCTGTGATCCTCCTGTCTCAGCCTTCCAGGTACTGGGATTATAAGCATGTGCCACCACACCTGGCTAAAATCCTTTTATTTTAATTTCTTTGTGAGCCTTTTTAGTACTGGGATTACAGGAATGTGCCACCATGCTCTGCTCCCCCCCACCCCACCCCAACACACATTTTTTTTTTTGGTACTAGAGATCAAGCCCACAGGCATTCTACCTCTGAGCTACGAAACAGGGTCCCACTAAATTGTGGAGGGCCTTACTAAATTGCTGAGGCTGGCCATGAACCTGTGATCCTCTTGTCTCAGCCTCTTAGGTACTGGGATTGCAAGCATTTGCCACCATGCCCGGCTTTGCTTCTTTTTTTTTTTTTTTTTTTTTTTGGGTGGCACTGGGGATTGAACCCAGGGACATTCGACTTCTGAGCTACACCCCCAGCCCTATTTTATTTTTATTTTGAAACAGGTTGTCACCAGGTTGATGAGAGTCTCACTACTTGTGGAGTGGAGACTGTCTTCAAACCTGCCATTCTACTCTCTCAGCCTCCCAAATACTGGGATTACAGGAGTGTACCACCACAACTGGATCTCTTTAAAAAAAATTTTTTTTGAAACAGGGTCTCTCTAAGTTACCATACACTGACCTTAATCCTGTGATCTTCCTGTCTCATCTTTCTTTTTTTTTTTTTTTTTTTTTTGGCGGTACTGGGGATTGAACTCAGGGGCATTCTACCTCCGAGCTACACCCCCAGCCCCATTTTTTTTATTCTTTATTTTGAAACCGAGTCTCACTAAGTTGCGGAGTGCCTCACTAGGTAGCTGAGGCTGGCCGCGAACCCGGATCCTCCGGTCTCAGCCTCCCAAATGCTGGGATTACAAGCGTGCGCCACCACGCCCGGCTTCCTGTCTCATCTTTCTAAATATTGAGATTACAAGTGTGTGTCACTGAGCCCAGCAGAAAACTAAGCCTTTATTGGACATCCTTCCACCTTCTAGAAAACTTATTTTTGTTTGTAAGTACTTGTAGGGGAGTGGTGTGATAAAACAATGAATATTCATTATCTTGTATTTTCTTTTCCTTTTTTCTTTCTTCTTGTGTGTGTGTGTTTCGTGTGTGCTACTGGGGATTGAACCTAGGGGTGTTCTGAGTTACATCCCCAGCCCTATTTTATTTTTTTAGTTTGAAACAGGGTCTCACTAAGTTGCCGAAGTTGGCTTTGAACCGGGATCCTTTGGTCTCAGCCTTCCCGGTACTGGGATTACAGGTGGGCACCACCACACCTGGTTCATCTTGCTTTTCCTGGGACTGTTGAGCTAGTGTTTCTGGCTCAGGATCTCTCATGAAGTTTCAGTCAAGATGTCAACTGGGACTGTAGTTATCTAAAGGCCTGACTGAGCCTTGAAGAATCTGCTCTCAAGATGTTTCATTCACATGGTTGGTGCAAAAGGCCTCAGTTCTGTTGGTCCTGAATTCCTCCAAATCACAGCTGGAGTGTCCCCCAGGGGCAGCTGGCCTCTCTCTCAGGAGAGTGACGCAAAAGAGACTGCAAGGAGGAAGCCACAATACCTCTTATGACCCTGTCTCAGAAGTCATGCACTGTAATGTCCACCATGTTTATTTATCCAAAGTGAGCCACAGAGTAAATAACTGAGTACAATTGTCAGGGATTTAGTGTTCATACAGGGAACAGAGTTCTTATCTGGAGAAATCTCAAACTGATTTCTTTCTGGTGGCCCTGGGCCCATAGCATCACTTCCCTGAAACTTGATTTCTCCATCTGTAGGGAGAGGAGGCCATGGATCCAGGAAACATTTCTACTCTAAGGGCCCGTTTCTGTTTTCTCTGGGTGTGCCTTCAGATAATTTCTCTCTGGTTTTGCTTTTTATGTCTAAAGTGAAATGAGCTGTTGGGCATGTAATTTCAGTATATCAGATTTGAGGCTAGCCTCAGCAATTTATTGAGGCCCTCCCCCAACTTAGTGAGACCTTGTTTCAAAATAAAAATAAAATAGGGCTGAGGGTGTAGCTATGAGGAAGAATGCACCTGGGTTCTATCCCTAGTACTCAAAAAAAAAAAAAAAAAAAAAGGAAAAAAAATGATAAGACAGTGACTTTTGACTTTGTAGACCCACTGCTGCAAAAATTATTTTCATTGAGTCAGAACACATAACATCTGAATATATTTGTGTGTATGAATATATATGAACACACACTCACACACACATATATATGATGAATACATATATGTGTATGTATGTGATAGAAATGAAAGTTCCAACAAACAATCCTTTCTTAAATATTTGAGTGATATGCTCTCATTTTATTCCCCATCCTATGCTCATTCATTAAAAACAATACATGTCAGAGCCGGGCGTGGTGGCGCACACTTGTAATCCCAGCATTTGGGAGGCTGAGACAGGAGGATCTAGGTTCACGGCAAGCCTCAGCTACCTAATGAGGCACTCTGCAACTTAGTGAGACCCTGTTTCAAAATAAAGAATAAAAAATATTCTCCTTTGGATTGAGCTGGGGGTGTAGCTCGGAGGTAGAATGCCCCTGAGTTCAATCCCCAGTATTAAAAAAAAAAAAAAAAATAGGGCTAAGGGTATAGCTCGGAGGCAGAATGCCCCTGAGTTCAATCCCTAGTACCGCAAAAAAACAAAAACAAAACAAAGACAATACAGGTCAAACCAGGAGTGGTGGTGCATGCCTGTAATCTCAATACTTGGAAGGCTGAGACAGTAGGATCACAGGTTCAAGGCTGGTCTCAGCCAGAAGGACCCTGGTTTTTTTTTTTATTATTATTTATTTGTTTTTCTTTTCCTCCTCCTCCTTTGGATTGAACTCAGGGACATTCTATGTCTAAGCTATACCTCCAGTCCTATTTTAATTTTTATTCTGAAGTAGGGTCTCACTAGGCTTTGGAGGGCCAAAGTTGCTGAGGCTGGCCAAGAACTGCAATCCTCCTGTCTTAGCCTCCCAAGTACTGGGATTATGGTTATGTGCCACCATGCCCAGTTGTTGTGGGTCAGCAGGAACTTGTATGTCCTTGGCCTCCCTGGTGAAAAGACTTTCAACATGCACCAGTCAGGGACAAAGGCAGGAGTTTTATTTAGGAAAGTAAGAGACTCGAGGGAGAAGGCAGGCGAGAGAGAAGACCATCTGGGCCAAGAGAGTCTTTGCAGCCTTTTCTGTTTTTTTTTTTTTTGTTGTTGTTGTTGTTGTTTTGGGGTTTTTTTTTTCGGTACCGAGGATTGAACTCAGGGGCATTCTACTTCCGAGCTATACCCCCAGCCCTATTTTTTATTCTTTATTTTGAAACAGGGTCTCACTAAGTTGCGGAGGGCCTCACTAAGTAGCTGAGGCTGGCCTTGAACCCGAATCCTCCGGTGTCAGCTTCCCAAATGCTGGGATTACAAGCGTGTGCCACCATGCCTGGCTCCTTTTCAGTTCTTATATAGAACTCCCAAGAAGGGGTGGGCACAGTGGAGGTCTGGACCTCCTCTGTCTCAGGTTTCAACGATGGATACTGGCGGGCTGAGGTCTGACCTTTGTCCACTCCATGGACCTCAGGAATCTCAGGTGGGGCGAGGGGCCATTGAGATTAAGGGTGGGGGCCCATTTTGTCCTCAGACCAGATATACCCTATAGGGTGGAGTTAGAGGTTATGAACTCTCCAGATTTTATTTTATTTATTTATTTATTTATCTTTGCGGTACTGGGGATTGAACTCAGTGGCATTCTACCGCCGAGCTACACCCCAGCCCTATTTTTTTTTATTCTTTATTTTGAAACCGGGTCTCACTAAGTTGTGGTGTGCCTCACTAAGTAGATGAGGCTGGCCTCGAACCCGGATCCTCTGGTCTCAGCCTCCCCAATGCTAGGATTACAAGCGTGCGCCACCACGCCCAGCTTCTCCAGATTTTAAAACTATATTTTTCCTGTTCCTTCCCAACCTGTCTCCTTTCTGCCTAAATTTTTATTCCCTCTATTCTACCTCATCACAGTGAGACCATTTCAAAATAAAAAGGGCTGGGGGTGTAGCTCAGAGGTACAATGCCCCTGGGTTCAATCCCCAGTATCATACACACAAAACAACAACAACAACAACAAAACAGATCAAAATCTACTACACTGGTTTCACAATCCACTAAGGGCTTCCTGTTGAATGCCAACGCCCACTTTCACTCTTTGGTGCTCATTTTCCATTGGAACAGGAACAGAAATGTTGAAGAACCAGAGAATCCTCACCTAGTTTCTGGTAGTCAGAAAGCACTTTCTAAGGATGAGTCAGCTCTGTGAGCCTTTTGTAACCAGGCAGGAGGTAGAATCAGAAGCTTGACAGGTGGAGAGGTTACTGTGATTAACTTTGAAAGCTGGCCCCAGAGTTCAGTTTTTTAACCGTTCCTAGCTCATTTCTATATAATTGGGGTACAGTAAATAGTATCCCCTTTGCCTATTTCTTTTTAGGGGAACTGGAAAAGGGAGTAGTAGGGGGTTGAACCCAGGGGTATTCTACCTCTGAGCGACATTGCTAGCCCTTTTTATTTGTTGTTTTGAAACAGGGTTTCACTAAGTTACTGAGGGCCTTGCTAAGTTGCTGAGGCTGGGCTTAAACCTGTGATCCTCCTGTCTCAGCCTCCCAAGTACTGGGATTACAGGCATGTGCCACCGGCCCAGCTCCCTTTGCCTATTTCATATATTTGTTACTAAACTCACAAGTAGGCCTGTATTTTATGACCAAAAAATCTAAAGACATAATCTTTTTTTTTTTTTGCGGTACTGGGGATTGAACTCAGGGGCATTCTACCTCTGAGCTATACTCCCAGCCCTATTTTTTATTCTTTATTTTGAAACAGGGTCTCACTAAGTTGCAGAGTGCCTCACTAGGTAGCTGAGACTGGCTGCGAACCCAGATCCTCCAGTCTCAGCCTCCCAAATGCTGGGATTACAAGCGTGCATCACCACACCCGGATCTAAAGACATAATCTTTAATCTTCACAATAACCCACTAAAATAAAGAGTATGATCCTGTTTTATGAATGAACAAATCGAGGATTAGAGGATTGAGGCATGCAGATCTTAAAGTTAATCAGAACTCCAATCCAGCTCTGACTCCCAAGCCCTCCGGCAGAATGACCAACGTCGGCTATTTTCATATGATCCAATGTGGTGACCATCAGATTATTAAATTAAGGACTCAGACCGAATCACTCTAGAAACTGGTTCATCAGGCCACATCTCCTGATCCTGTGTGCTCTCTACAGGAACACGTAAGATACCACCTATGGGCGCGTAAACTGCCTTGACTCACGGGAATGTGGTAACAGTAACATCCAGGTGGCCAGTGGCTTTCAGTGGCGCCCCCAAACGCTGTCCCCATCCAAATCACTGGAGTACCACCCCCTGACATTTCAAAGTGTCCTTTCCAGGACCCTAGCTGACAGCCCTGGCCAGGCTCGTTGGTGGCGCGGGAGCCCTGCCCGACGCACAGCCCGAGGTGCGGGCACCACAAAGCCCTTTATTGAGGTCCCCGCGTCACGCAGGGCTGCGCTCGAGCGCTGGTGGCCGCGGTGGCTCAGGCGGGAGCAGAGCAGGAAGGAGGCATGTGACCGCGGCGCGGGCCCGCGGTGTGTGCGGCCATGTGCGCCTAGCCCGCGCGCTCTGCCCTGGGTCCGCGGGGGACCGCCGCCCGCCGAAGCCGCGAGCCCGGGTACCGAGACCTCCCGCGCCAGCTAGCGGGGGCCTGGGGAGGAAGGCCCCGCCTGGGCGTGGGGCCGAGGGTGGAACCCCTCCTGAGAACCGGTTCCTGCAAGAACTGAACGTCCTGGGGAGGGAGGGAGGCCTGCCGGTGTGTGCAAGGGCGGGGCGCCAACAGTTGCCAAATTCGGATTTCTTTTTTTCTGTACAGGGAGATTGAACCCCCCCAGCGCCCTAGCAGCTACATCCCCAGTCCTCTTTTATTATTATTAGCAGTAGTAGTACTAGTAGCAGCAGTTGCAGTATTAGTAATACTAGAAGTTGAACCCAGAGGCATTCTACTTCTGAGCTAAGCTACACCCCCAGATCTGTTTATTATTTTACTTATTTTGAAACAAGATTCCTGAGAGTTTAAATTGCTGAGGCTAGTCTAGAACCTGTGATCTTCCTGTCTCAGCCTCCCATCGTGCTGGGCTCCTAGTCCTCTTTTGTTTTTATTTCGAGACAAGGTCTTGCTAAGTTGCCCAGGCTGTCTTTGAACTTGTGGCCCTTCTGTTTTAGCCTCTGGAGCTGCTGGCATTACAGGTGTGTGTGTGCCACTGAGTTTAAATTGAGGTGTGTGTGTGTGTGTGTGTGTGTGTGTGTGTGTGTGTGTGTGTGTGTGTTTTACTGGGGATTGAACCCGGGGGCATTTTTTTTTTTTTTTAATTTTTATTTTGAAACAGGGTCTCACTGCATTGATGAGAGTCTCACTACTTGCTGAGGCTGTCCTCCAACCTGAGATGCCCCTGTCTGAGCTCTCCCACGCCCAGCTTTAAATTTAGACTTTTTTTTTTTTTTGCGGTACTGGGGATTGAACTCAGGGGCATTCTACCTTCGAGCTACACCCCCAGCCCTATTTTTTATTCTTTAGTTTGAAACAGGGTCTCACTAAGTTGCAGAGGGCCTCACTAGGTAGCTGAGGCTGGCCTCAAACCCGGATCCTCCGGTCTCAGCCTCCCGAATGCAATGCTGGGATTACGAGCATGCGCCACCACGCCCGGCAAATTTAGACTTTTTGATTGGGAAAAATTTCTTGGTTTAAAGGTCTCAGGCTGAGGGCAGGAAGTTCCTGTGCCAGCAAAGGCAGTTGTCATTTAACACTGCTATAGCAGACACATTTTGGTGATGGGAAGTTTGTACCTCTGGTGGACTCAGGCAAGAACAAAATGCCAGGACAGAACACCCTGCCGTTAACCATAACCTCTCAGGATTACAAAACTTTTTTTATACTGGGGATTGAACCCAGGGGATCTTTATCTCTGAGCTATGCCCCAACCCTTTTTACTTACTTACTTACTTATTTATTTAATTTTTATTTCGAAACAAGGTTTTGCTAAATTCCTGAGGCTGGCCTCAAATCTGCAATCTTCTTGTCTCAGTCTCCCAAGTACTGGGATTATAGTTGGCATCTGACACCACATTCCTAATAGGATGACAAGTCTCAGGTCACCAGGTGCTTCCCCAGAGGTCTTGCCTAATGTTTTATACAGATGCCAGCTATATAAAAATGACTGTCACCCAGGCCACTGGCAGGGCACGCCATGGCTGCCTGGAATGGACCAGGCCCTGGGACAGATGTGGGTTTGATCTTGGCTTACCCCTGAAGAAGCCTGAGTTTGGACCATTCCAAGATCCAAGGATAAGTCGAGAGTGGTGACACTGCTGGCAGGGGAGGCCGTGTGAGGTGCAGAGAGTACCAAAGAGGCTCATGCAGTGCGGCATGCTTGCTTTCTTTTCTTTTCCTTTCCCTTTCCTTTTTCTTTTTCTACTTTTTATTTTTTGTAGTACTGCAAATTGAACTCAGGGGCATTCTATCTCTGAGCTACACCCCCAGCCCTTTTCATTTTTTTTCTTTTTCTTTGAAACAGAGTCTCATTAGTTTTCTGAGAGTCTCTCAGTTGCTGAGGCTTGCTTGAACCTGCGATCCTCTTGTTTCAGCCTTCCAAGTAGTTGGATTACAGGTATTGTGCCTCCATGCCACGCTTTCTTTCTTTTTTTTTTTTTTTTGGTACTAGGGATTGAACTCAGGGGCATTCTACCTCTGAACTATACCCCCAGCCCGATTTTTTTTTATTCTTTATTTTGAAACAGGGTCTCACTAAGTTGTGGAGTGCCTCACTAGGTAGCTTAGGCTGGCCACGAACCCAGATTCTCTGGTCTCAGCCTCCCAAATGCTGGGATTACAAGCGTGCGCCACCACGCCCGGCTTTTACGCCCGGCTTTTTTTTTTTTTTCCTGGTACTGGAGATTGAACCCAGAGGCTCTCTTCCTCTGAGCTCCATCCAGCCCTATGTTTATTTTTAATTTTGAAACAAAGCCTCACTGAATTGCTGAGACCGGCCTCAAACCTGTGATCCTCCTGTCTCAGCCTTCCAAGTACTGAGATTTTAGGCCTGAGCCACTATACCTGACTTTCTGAACTTTTTAATTATTTCGCTATAAAGATATTCAAGTAAGGACTGGGGATGTAGCTCTGGGGTAGAGTGTTTGCTTATCCTAGATGAGGTGGGAGACAGGTTGGATCCTTAGTGCTATAAAAAACAAAACAAAAAACAAATCACCACCAACAAAAACCAAGTGAAAGCCATTAATTAGGTGTGTTGCAATCTCTAGGCAAAGCAAGCTGAGCATCTGTGAGGTTACATCAGAAACCTATGCAAGGAAATTGGACTGTGGACCACCATGGCTTACGGCTTACCAAGAAGAAACACAGTGAAGACCATTTTGCGGGGCAGTTGTTATAAAGTGTAAGTATTTTTATGATAGTAAGCATGAACTGGGTTGGGGAGCATCTTTGTTACAATAAAGATACCCTGTGGCGCATGCTTGTAATCCCAATACTTGGGAGGCTGAGACAGGAGGATCCGGGTTCGAGGCCAGCCTCAGCTACTTAGTGAGGCCCTCTGCAACTTAGTGAGACCCTGTTTCAAAATAAGGAATAAATATTAGGGCGGGGATGTAGCTCGGAGGTAGAATGCTCCTGGGTTCCATCCCCAGTACCTAAAGAAAAAATACATAAAAAATAAAAATAAAAAATGCCCTTATATTCCCCATGAGATACTGGGCTATATGAAATATTTTCAGATGTATGTATGGATACTGATTACGGTTTTTTTTTTTTTTTTTTTGCAGT
This sequence comes from Graphiurus murinus, assembly GCA_004027655.1. Classification (NCBI taxonomy): domain Eukaryota; kingdom Metazoa; phylum Chordata; class Mammalia; order Rodentia; family Gliridae; genus Graphiurus; species Graphiurus murinus. Next base: position 44,261 of record PVLC010007035.1, on the reverse strand, counting down.
ACTGGGGGTGGAACTCAGGGGCATTCTACCTCTGAGCTACACCCCCAGCCCTATTTTGTATTCTTTATTTTGAAACAGGTTCTCCCTAAGTTGCAGAGAGCCTCACTAACTAGCTGAGGCTGGCTGTGAACCCCCATCCTCCCGTCTCAGCCTCCCAAGTACTGGGATTACAAGCGTGTGCCACCACACCCAGCTATTTGTTTGCTTTTTTTGGTGTTGGGGATTCAACCCAGGGGCATTGTGCCTCTGAGCTGTACCCCAGCCCTATTGTTATAGAATCCCAGATCCTGCCCTAATTTGCTGAATTAAATAATTGGGACAAGCCTTTGGAAAGAAGAAAAAAAATTATTGATATACTAGTAAATTGGAGAAACCAGTGAATTTACAGATTCAGGAATAAACCCTGGATTCTCCCACAAAAAAGGAATCCAGGCCCTTTTAAGAGCAGGCTCTTCGGGGTCATGCTGGTGCCTCATCAGAAGGGAGGCAGTTCATATCTGAGCCTTCCTTGAGTCAGTTCTTATTCATAACTGCAGATCAGGGTCTTGCTGGGGTGTTTATCAGGTGGGCCACAGTTCATGTCTGAGCCTTCCTTGAGTCAGTTCAGATCCACAGGTGCCAGGTTCCCTTTGGTCAATAAATAGGTAAGAACATGTTATTTGTTAACAGGGAGTGAAGGAAAGGGGAAAGACCAAGGAAGAAAAGCCTCTGTTATGCTTTCTGTCTCTCTCTCTCTCTCTCTCTCTCTCTCTCTTTCTTTCCAGTACTAGGGATTGAACCCAGGGGCATTCTACCCCCCAGCCCTATTTTTTTAAAAATCTTTTTTTTTAAAAATTTATTTATTTATTTATTTTTGCGGTACTGGGGATTGAACTCAGAGGCATTCTACCTCCGAGCTATACCTCCAGCCCCATTTTTTATTCTTTATTTTGAAACCGAGTCTCACTAAGTTGCGGAGTGCCTCACTAGGTAACTGAGGCTGGCCTCGAACTTGGATTCTCCGGTCTCAGCCTCCCGAATGCTGGGATTACAAGCATGCGCCACCACGCCCGGCTTAAAATCTTTATTTTGAAACAGAGTTTCACAAAGTTGCAGAGTGCCTCACTAAGTAGCTGAGGCTGGCTGCAAACCCGTCTCAGACTCCCAAGTACTAGGATTACAAGTGTGCGATACCTCGCCTGGCTTCCTTTCTCTCTCTCTCTCTCTCTCTCTCTCTCTCTCTCTCTCTCTCTGTCTCTGTCTCTGTCTCTGTCTCTCTCTGTCTCTCTGTCTCTCTCTCTCTGTCTCTCTCTCTCTGTCTCTCTCTCTCTCTCTCTCTCTCTCTCTCTCTCTCTCTCTCTCTCTCTCTTTTCCTGTGTATGTGTCATACTGGGGATGGAACCCAGAGGCATTCTACCTCCAGGCTATACCCCATTCCTGTTTTATTTTTTGTTTAGAAACAGGGTCTTGCTAGGCTGATGAGAATCTCACTACTAAGGCTATCTTGAACCTGTGATCCGCCTGTCTCAGCCTCCCAAGTACTGGGATTACAGGCATGCACCATCACGCCCAGCTAGTATTTTATATTCTTTTCAGGCAAAGTATGGACAACATGGTCTTTGTGATCAAGATCTGGGATTCAGGCATGGTGGCACCTGCAATCCAAGCTACTCAGAATACTGAAATGGGAGGATCACAGGTTCAATGCCAGCCTGGGCAACTCAGGGAGAGCCTCTCTCTAAAAAAAAGAAAAGAAAAGAAAAAAAAGTGCTGGAGATGTAGCTTAGTGGCAGAGTGGTTGTTTAGTCTTTACAAAGTCCTGGATTCACACTCCCCAGTACCACAGAAAAACACAAAACTGCTGGGTTCTGTGGCACATGCCTATAATACCATTTGTGTGTGTGTGTGTGTGTGTGTGTGTGTGTGTGTGTGTGTGTGTGTGTGTGTGTGTGACTGGAGATTGAACCCAGAGGCATTCTACCTTCGAACTACACCTGCAGCCCAATTTTATTTCTTATTTGGAAACAAGGTCTCACTAGGTTGACAAGTCTCTCACTACTTGCTGAGGCTGTCCTTGACCCTGTGATCATCATGTCTCAGCCTCCCAAGTACTGAGATTATAAGCCTGCGCCACCATGCCCGGCTCTAATACCAATATTTGGGAAGCTGAGACTGGAGGATCATACATTCGAGGCCAGCCTCAGCAACTTAGTAAGACCCTGTTTCAAAAGAAAAAATAAGTAAAAAGGACTGAGAATGTAGCTCAGAGGTTGAATGCCCCTGGGTTCAATCCTAGCTACCAAAACAAAACAAAATGAAAAGGACCTGGGCTCCAAGCCTGGCCTTGCCTGGGCTCCCTCTGCAAATCTTTTTTGGGCTTTGACTGCCACATCTGTAAAATGGATATAACAATATCTGTCTATGTGGTGTGGAATGCAAATGAAATACTGCATGGGAAGAGCTTGCAGGTTGCCTGGAGTAGAGAGAACACACAATAAACAGGTGTTGCTCCCAAATAATTTCACTCTGTGGTTTTTCAATGCTGCCTTTTTTTTCTTTTCCTTTTATTGTTATTATTTTTTGGTACTGGGGATGGAACCCAGGGGCATTCTACCTCTGAGCTATGCCTCCAGCCCTTTTTATGTTTTTTTAATTTTTTTTGAGATAGGGTCTTGCTAGGTTGCTACTAGTTGAGGCTGTCCTTGAACCTGTGAACCCCCAGTTTCAGTCTCCTAAGTATTGGAATTGCAGGTGTGTGCCAACATACCTGACTACCTTTTCTTTTTAAAATACTTGAATCCAAGATATTTTGGATTTGTTTTGTTTTGTTTACCCTTCTGCCACAGCTTATGACATATTTACCATTATGAGTCTAGTGAAATGTCATTGTTAATAATATTCCAAGGAGTAAATGAGGATTCCCTACAGGGTTATAAAACCATAGTTGAGCTATGGGAAATTGGAAAAACAAAAAAACCTTGCCATTACATTTTTTTTTTTTTTTTTTTTTTGCGGTACTGGGGATTGAACTCAGGGGCATTCTACCTCCGAGCTACACCCCCAGCCCTATTTTTTATTCTTTATTTTGAAACCGAGTCTCACTAAGTTGCGGAGTGCCTCACTAGGTAGCTGAGGCTGGCCGCGAATTGCCATTACATTTTGTTGAGTTAGGTGTGTAATGCCATCACTTTCCTAAGTGGGACCAAAGCAGGTCTTTTTATTTCCCCATGCATATGAGGCTGAAGCCTTCTAGACTGCAGTGAGAAATAAGTAGCTGATAGTTTTACTTCAGAATTAAGATACATAAAACAATTCAGTTAAGGTTCATGGTGATTATTTTTAATGTCTGAAGTTTCAATTCCTTCCCAGATCACAAGCTCAAAGCCATGTACCTCGCTCAATGCATGATAGCCTTCTTTACTTTCTTAGTGTGAACATACACACACACACACACGTACCTTAATGTGACTACACACACACACACACACACACACACACACACAAAATACATCTATCTGGTACTGGCAGTTGAGATCCAGGGGGACATTCTACCTCTAAGCTATATCCCCAGGCCTTTAAAAAATGTATTTATTTATTTATTTATTTATTTATTTATTTATTTATTTATTTATTTATTTATTTTTGTTGTACTGGGGATTAAACCCAGAGGCATTCTAACTCTGACCTAGACCTCCAGCTATTTTTATACTTTTTGTTTTGAAACAGGGTCCCACTAGGTTGCGGAGTCTCCCTAAACTGCTGAGGCTGGTCTTGAGCCTATGATCCTCCTATCTCAGTCTCCCAAGTACTGGGATTATAGATGTGTCCCACCATGCCTGGCAATGTGACTTTTTTTTTTTTGGCAGTACTCAGGATTGAACTCAGGGGCATCCTACTTCTGGGCTACACCCACAGCCGTGCCTGGCTTGACAACATTTTTTTTTTTTTTTTTTTTTTGCGGTACTGGGGATTGAACTCAGGGGCATTCTACCTTTGAGCTATACCCCCAGCCCTATTTCTTATTCTTTATTTTGAAACGAGGTCTCACTAAGTTGCGAGTGCCTCACTAGGTAGCTGAGGCTGGCCGCGAACCGGATTCTCCAGTCTCAGCCTCCCGAATGCTGGGATTACAAGCGTGCGCCACCACGCCTGGCTTGACAATATTTTTTATCAGCCATAAAAGACTTTGGAAAGAAGCTGGACGTGGTGGTATATGCTTGTAATCCTAGTACTTGGGAGACTGAGACAGGAAGATCTGGGTTCTCGGCCAGCCTCAGCTACTTAGTGAGGCCCTTTGCAACTTAGTGAGACCCTGTTTCAAAATAAAGAACAAGAAAAATAGGGCTGAGGGTGTAGCTGGGAAGTAGAATGCCCCTGGGTTCCATCCCCAGTACTGAAAAAGAAAAAAGAAAGAAAGAAAAAAGGCTGCATTGTGAACAAAAATTCCTGGAATTCTAAGTTTTGTTCATTTTTCATTATACCCCTGTCTTAGTTACTATAAGGCTGCTTCTCCAGGCTACAGTTGAAACTCTGGGAAACCCTGACTACCTCCCTGTAAACCAGTGTCCAGTGGCAAACAGGCCTGGGAATTAACAAGAGGCCTTTCGTGTTTCACACGGTATATGTTCACTAAATACTACTGAATGAATTAGTGAATTTTTGCCTCAGACAGGAACCTTGGGATCTTGCACTGCTTACAAAGACCTGGTACCAGAACATAGCCAACCTCAAGTTACCTTTTTTGGAAGAAATTACATTTGGTAGTCCTATCCAACTAACACATTGTAAAACCACTGAGGAAAATCTACTCCCTTCAGCAGAAAGTAAGTTCCTTAAGGTTTGCTTTAATAAATTCTGATTGTGTATATCAGTTTCTTATTATCAGAAAAATGTCTAAATATGTGTACCGACACTCATACCTCCTTTTTTCTTTATACCTCCTATCATTGTAGCCCTGTCATCTTTGCTCATTACTCAATAGTGTGAACATATACCATGTGAATGTATACCATAATATATGTATGTACACACATTATTTATGAATATATTCAATATATTGTACATATGTAAAACATATTTCACATATATAATATATATGAAATATATATATTGCAAGACTACCTTTTATTTTTTTCAGAACTAGGGATTGAACTCTGGGACATTCTACCTCCAAGCCTCATCCCTACCCCTATTTTTTGTGTGTGTGTGGAACTGGGGATGGAACCTGGGGGCATTCTAACTGAGCTACAGCCCCAGCCCTATTTTTTTATTCTTTTTATTTTGAAACAGAGTTTCACTAAGTTGTGGAGGGCCTCACTAAGCAGCTGAGGCTGGCCATGAACCCGGATCCTCCTGTCTCAGCCTCCCAAATGCTGGGATTACAAGGGTGCGGCACCACACCTGGCTCCTATTTTTTATTCTTTTTTTTTTTTGATTCTGGGGATTGAACTCAGGGGCAGGGGCATTCTACCTCTGAGTTACACCCCCATCCCAATTTTTTATTTTGAAACATGGTCTCTCTAAGTTGTGGAGGGATTACTAAGTGACTGAGGCTGGCTGCAAACCTGTGATCCTCCTGTCTCAGCCTCCCAGGTACTGGGATTACAAGCATGCACCACCATGCTTGGCTCTGCCTTTTCTTTTAAATATATTTGGATTTGTTTTGTTTTGTTGGCTGCTCTGCTGGAGCTTATGACATATTTACCATTATGAGTCAAAATTATATATATATAATTTTCTTTTTGGTACTTGGGCTTGAACCTAGGGGCATTCTCCCTTCAAGCTATACCCCTAGACATTTTTATTTTTGTTTTGAAACAGGATCTCACTAGGTTACTGAAAGTCTTGCTAAGCTGCTGAGGATTGTCTTAAACCTGTGATCCTCCTATCTTAGCCTCTCAAGTACTGGGATTACAGGTGTGTGCCTCCATGCCTGGCTTATGATATTGTTTTGACTAAATTATGCCTACTGTGGAATGCAGTCAGATTGCTTCATGTATCTTATTCTTTTAGGCATCAAACTTGAAAGAGAATATGAGATGAAGCGCCTAACTAAACTTAAATGTGAAGAAAACAACTCTGAGAAGATCGGGTTTTCCCTAAGGGAAAAGAAAGTTGGTTTAAGAAGACCGATTCCATTCAAGTGACAGTCATCTCATAATCACATCTGTGCTCTGTTTGCTGTATCCAAAGGGGAGGAAGGACCTCAGTTCCCTCACTGTATCAAGTTGGATGCAGACTCACGAATACTCACTGGTGGGTGAGCCAGTGACGTAGACATGGGTTAATGGACAGCCTGACACATCTCCTGGGTCCCTGCCATCCTCTTTTTCCTTTGTATCACATACGACAGTACTGTAAGTAGATGCAAATGCATCTGGAGTTGAATCACTTGTGCTATTTATTTTTACTTTTGTAAAATTGCACTAAGAAAAGAAGAGACTCCCCTGGTGGGGGTGTTATTTTGAAGAAACAGTTTGGATTTCTGTCGCTGAGATCCCAAGGAGGGACCAAAAAGAAAGTGAGGGAGAAATTCTCTTAAAAAGGATAAACTATGAAAACTTTGTTTGATTAAGAAAAGTGGTAGATATCTTCTAGTAGCTCTCCAGTTTCCATTGTTCAGTTAAACCCCATTTAGTATTCTCATGTGGTACTTTAGCAAGTAGAAACTTACTTTGTTTTTGTTCTAAAAAAATTGTCGTGTTTTTCTTTCTAATTTCACTTTTTTCTCTCTGGAATGACTCTGGAGCACGTGGAATGCCATATATAAGTGAAAGTAAGATGGAAGTACACAGAAGGACTTAGGGAAAACCTGTATTTACACAGCGGTTGGGGAGTAGGGAATTAACTGAAAAGTACTGGATTTGAATAACCAATTTTCCTAGAATTGAATCCAGTAGAGCATACTAGGATACTAGTGTTATGCAGGGTTTAAGCCTTGCGTGGTGGTCCACACTTGCAATCCCAGCATTTGGGAGGCTGAGACTGAAGGATCTGGGTTCGAGGCCAGCCTCAGCTACCTAGTGAGGCCCTCCGCAACTCAGTGAGACCCTGTTTCAAAATAAAGAATTAAAAAATAGGGCTGGGGGTGTAGAATGCCCCTGAGTTCAATCCCCAGTAACACACACACACACACACACACACACACACACACACACACACAGCAAGGATTAGTGTTTTTTAGGTGATTTGGTAGGCAATTTAAGATATTCTCATATCTTATCTTCATTTTGAAAGGCACTATGACATAGTGCTTAAAAGTATGGACAGTCTGGATACAGTGGCATCCACCTGTAATCCCAGCTAATTGGGAGGCTGAGGCAGAAGGATGAAAAGTTTGAGGCTAGCTTGGGGCAATTTATAGATTCTGTTTCAAAATAAAAAGGGCTGGGGGAGAGGAATGGCATGCAGCTCAGTCGTAGAGTGTCCCTGGATTCAATCCCTAGTACTGGAAAAAATAAATAAAAAGTACAGATGGGCTGGGGGTGTGGCTCAGTGGTAGAGTGTTTGCCTTGCACTGAAAACAAGAAACAACACACTGCAAACCTGCGTGTCTTTCTTCAAATCCCAGCTCAGCTGCTTATAGGCATGTGACCTGGGGTAAGCAACTTTGTCTCTGAGTTTAGGTTTTCTTATGTGTAAAATAGGGATGATAAGGGTACCTAAGTCATAGGGTTGTCACGAGGATTACATGAAAACTTCCTGGCATACAATGAGAACCACTTTCCTGTTAGCTGTAACTGAGCTTCACTACTCCGCACCCTGTCACCTGGGTATAACAGATCTGAGATATTGGGCTGACTCTATTGACATGTATGGGGACCAGAAATCATTGAATTTTTAAAAATTTGGTTTTGTTCTTGTCAATGTATATGTACTCAGACCATATAACCTGATTTTTTTTTTTTTTTTTTTAGCTCAAAACATGACATGTTTTTATGGCAATTCCTGATCGTATCTGTTTAAAAACAGATAATCAACCCCCTCCCCCAACACTCTCTCTGTATTGGGGATTGAACCCACGGACATTCTACTTCTGAGCTACACCCCAGCCCTATTTTATATATATTTTTTGAAACACAGTCTGGATAAGTTGCCTTGCACACTGGCCTGGAACCTGAGATCCTCCTGTCTCAGCCTCCCAAGTACTGGGATTACAAGTGTGTGCCACCATGCCCGGTTTATATCTTTCTCTTAAAAGTAGTTTAGAAGCCGGGCGTGGTGGCACATGCTTGTAATCCCAACATTTGGGAGGCTGAGACTGGAGGATCCGAGTTCGAGGCCAGCCTCAGCTACCTAGTAAGGCACTCCGCAACTTAGTGAGACCCTGTTTCAAAATAAAGAATTAAAAAAATAGGGCTGGGGGTATAGCTCGGAGGTAGAATGCCCCTGAGTTCAATTCCCAGTACTGAAAAAAAAAAAAAAAAGTAGTTTGAAAGCCAGATGCAGTGGTATACTCCTATAATTCCAGCTATTTGGGAGGTCAAAGTAGGAAGATGGCAAGTTTAAGGCCAACCTGGGCAACTTAGTGAGACACAGCCTATAAACAAACAAACACGAAGAATTTGCGACCAGGGAACCCAAAACATCTGACACCTTATCTCACACTAGAGTTACATACGCTGTATGTTTCCATCCTTCTTCAGTCCTGCTGCAAAAGATGAATGAAGCTTGTATCTGTTTGCCAAAAGCTTTCCAGAGTAAAACATTTTACTTGAAAAAAGATGGACTTTGAGGGAGCTTTGATTCCTCATCATTTCCTTGAGAAAAAAGTGCTTGCTTGCAGCTCTAGAATCCTTCTAGTTATATCATGTTTTTAGGGAAATGTTTTGAACCTTTTAAAATGATCATATTGATATAAAATTACATTGCAAAATAAATCTGAGTAAAAATGAGTTTATGTGTGTCTCTTTCTTGAAGTAACATAAGAGCAGGAAAACTGTCTTCCTGGTAGCAACTTAACTTCAATGGCGCACAAAATCTCCTTATATCTCTGCCCTTCCCCATTTTGCCACTGATGTAACAAATTACATCTTTTAATATTGTATGCCCATTAACATAAATTTATAGTTACTTTTCTTTTCGGTATTGAGGATTGAACTCAAGGGCATTCTACCTCCGAGCTGTACCCTCCCAGCCCTATTTTTTATTCTTTATTTTGAAACCAAGTCTCACTAAGTTGCAGAGTGCCTCACTAGGTAGCTGAGGCTGGCCGCGAACCCGGATCCTCCGGTCTCAGCCTCCCGAATGCTGGGATTACAAGCGTGCGCCACCACGCCCAGCTCAGTCCTATTTTTCATTCTTTATTTTGAAACAGGGTCTCACTAAGTTGCAGATGGCCTCACTAAGTAGCTGAGGCTGGCCGTGAACCTGGATTCTCTAGTCTCAGCCTCCCAAATGCTGGGATTACAAGTGTGCGCCACCACACCTGGCTATAGTTACTTTTTATGTATTTGCTTTTTTTTTTTTAGGTTGTATACCAAACTTAAAAGTGATTTATAAGACTGGATGCAGAAGGCTGAAGCAGACAGTTGCTTGAGCCCAAGAATTTGAGGATAGTTTGGGAAAAATAGTGAAATCCTGTCACAAACAAATAAACAAAATTAAACTAAAAAGTGATTCGTACACCAACATTACAATACTATGTAACTCTATATTTTCTCTATAGATTTACCTTTGCTAGAAAGCTTTATATTTTTGCATTTTTTTTTTCCCTTTGGCAGTACTGGGATTGAACCCAGGGGCATTCTACTTCCAAGCTACACGCCTAATCCTATTTTTTTATCTTTATTTTGAAACAGGGTCTCACTAAGTTTCGGAGGGCCTCACTAAATAGCTGAGGCTGTCCGTGAATCTGGATCCTCTCAAGTACTGGGATTACAAGTGTGCGCTATTGCATGGTTTTTTGTTGCTGTCTAGCAGTGTTTTTGTTTGTTTGCTTTAACTCTTTTAAAAGGGCTCTTTTAGCATTTCTTTTGTTTGTTTGTTTGTTTGTTTTTTGCGGTACTGGGGATTGAACTCAGGGGCATTCTACCTCCGAGCTACACCCCCAGCCCTATTTTTCATTCTTTATTTTGAAACCGAGTCTCACTAAGTTGCAAAGTGCCTCACTAGGTAGCTGAGGCTGGCTGCGAACCCGGATCCTCCAGTCTCAGCCTCCCGAATGCTGGGATTACAAGCGTGCGCCACCATGCCCGACTCCTTTTTAGCATTTCTTATAGGGCAGTCTACTCATAATGAACTCAGCTTTAATTTCTCCTTAATTATTGAGGGAGAGTTTTGCTGGATATAGTCTTCTTTGTTGGCAGCTTTTTCCTTCATCACTTTGAATATATTATCCCACTCCCTCTGGCTTGCAAGGTTTCTGCTCAGAAATTTGCTAACAGTCTAGTAAGAGTTCCCTTTTATGTAACAAATCACTTTTCTCTTGATGCATTCAAGATTGTGTGTGTGTGTGTGTGTGTGTGTGTGTGTGTGTAGTTCTGGGTATTGAACGCTCTAGAGAGTGCACGCTTATCAATGAGCTACATTTCAGCCCTTTTTATTTTTTATTTCAAGACAAGGTCTCAGCCTACCAAGTAGCTGGGATTACAGATGTGCCACTATGCCCAAATGTTTGTGACTCTTGGCAGTTTGATTATAATATGTTTTGGTGTAGGTCACTGGTTGATTTTAATTGGAGTTCATTGAGCTTCTTAAATTTGTATGTCTATTGTCTTCCTCAAACATGGGCAGGCTTTTGGCCATTATTTCAAGTAGGCTCACTACCCCTTTTTCTTTCCTTCTGGTTCTCTCATAATGTGTATATTGGTCTGTTTGATGATGTCTCATAGTTCCTTAGGTTCTTTTCACTTTTATTTATTCTTTTTGCTTCTCCGACTTGACTTCAAATGACCTATCTTCAAATTCACTGACTTTTTTTCCTGCATGATTAAGAGTCTGGTGTGTGTGTGTGTATGTTACTAGGGCTTGAACGCAGGAGTATTCATTCTTCCTCCAAGCTCTATCCCCAGCCCTATTTTTTATTTTGAAACAGGGACTCATTAAGTTATGGAGGGACTCACTAAGTTTCTGAGACTGGCTGTGAAACTGTGATCCTTCTATCTCAGGCTCCTAACTACTGGGATTACAGGTGTGCACCACCACGCCTGACTTTGAGTCTGCTTTTGAACTCCTCTAGTGAATATTTCAATTCAGTTAGTAAATTCTTCAGCTCTGGAATTTGATTTTTTAATATTTATGAATGAAATTTTATTCTCACCTTCATATATTTTATTTTTAATAATTTGCTTTTATTGGTGCATTTATAGACTCTGATTTTTTAACTTATTTTATTTTATTTTTTTGTAGTACTTGGAATTTATCTTAGAAGCATTTTACTTCTGAGCTACACCCCCAGACTGATTTTATTTCTTATTTGGAAACAGGGTCACACTAGGTTGCTGAGGGCCTCACTAAATTGCTGAGACTGTCCTTGAACCTGTGATCCTCCTGTCTCAGCATCTCAAATACTGGGATTACAAGTGTGCACACTATGTCTGGCCTCTAATCTTTTTAACAAGATAAAAGTATAACAAATTTATTTAATTGTAGTTTTATGTAATATGGGAGCCTTAAGACTGCAGGCTTTAATAACTTGGGGCGAGCTATCCACTTTTAAAATATGCTTTTATTGTTGCATTACAATTCTACATCATAATGAGGTTCAGAGTGATAGAAACATACATGAACACACCTGTTGGTGTGTTTCACTCCAGTTCCCACCCTCCTCCCTCCTCCTCCCTGTACATAGTATTGAATTTGGCATTGATAGTTTCAGTTACTTTCTCTTTGTTGGTATTATCATTTTGTTCATGCATGGTTTTCTTGGTTCTGGCTGGTTGTCTATTTATGTTCCCTATTAGCTTAGTGGTCATCTTTAGGATTTTATTTTGAATACTTTGTCAGACGACTCATATGTTTAGGTACTTTAAAGCTTATCTCTTGAGATGTAGATGGTCCTTTAATTAGGTCATGTCTCCCTTTTTTTTTTTCTTTGTATGCCTGTGACCTTTGTTGAGATTTGGGCATTTGAAAAACAGCCAGCTCTTTGGTGCTATAATAAACTATGGTGTTTGCCTTTGTTCTCAGTGGCTCCCACCTGACATCCACATCCATGCCACCATTTTTTTAAAGAATTGTTTTCCAGGCTATGGATGTAGTTCGACAGTGGCCGACTACCTGCTTAGCATATGTGAGGTTCTAAGTCAATTGCCAGCACTAGGAGGGAAAAAAAAGCCAAAACCAAAAAATAAACCCAAACCCATAATTACTTTTTTTTTTTTTTTTTATGGTGGTGGTACTAGGGATTGAACCCAAGGGCATTCTACCCCTGAACTACACCCCCAGTTCTTTTGTCCTTTTTATTTTTATTTTGAAACAGGGTCTAACTAAGTTGCCAAGGCTGGCCTCGAACCTGCGATCCTCCTGTCTTAGCCTCTCAAGTACAGGCATGTGCCACCATACCTGGCTTTGTAACCATTTTCTAATTCATACATTCCCTGAGACAACATTACAAGTTCTCTCTTGACTAAGAGAGAAAACAATTCCTTGAAAAGTCCCCTGAGAATGTTGGATGCATAGCTCATTCTTCCCTTTTCCTTCTGAGAGAGAAGCCAGGTTGGGATTTTTCTCCTGATTGTGCTGCCTAGTGTAGCAGAGAGGAAGTAGGAAGTAGATAAGGCAACTAAATTACGTTGAATTTGAATTTTTCTACCCTTGAATTTTTCTCCTCTTGGCTTTGCATTTGCCTATATACTATAACCCCTTAACTAGTTTCTGGAGGTTTTTTTTTTTTTTTTTTTTTTG
>PVLC010007035.1:0-31336 GCA_004027655.1 Graphiurus murinus | reverse complement strand
TTGTGGTATTGAGGGTGGAACCTAGGGGCCTTTTATCTCCAGGCTACACCTCAGCCCAATTTTTTTTTTTTTTTTTTTTTAATTTGGAAACGGGGTCTCACTAATTGCTGGGGCTGTCCTTGAACCTGCTATCCTCCTGTCTCAGCCTCCCACGTACTGGGATCCCAGGCATGCACCACCACACTTGGCTTGATTTGTATATCCTTGTTAAGTGATGTCTTCCTTGGGTAATGAGAGCTCGGAGTTTACTATTCTGCCATCATGCTGATACCACTTCACAAAATACAATTTATGTTTTTTCTTTGTTTCGCTGGGGATTCAACCCAGGGTCTCATGAATGCTGGGCAAGTACTCTACCACTGAGCCATATCTCTGGCTCAGAGTGTGTGTGTGTGTGTGTGTGTGTGTGTGTGTGTATATATATATATTTTTTTGCTACTGGAAATTCAACTCAGAGTCTCCTGCATTCTAGGCAAGTGTACTAACACTGAGCTACATTCCCGGTCCTTTTTTTTTTTTTTTTTTTTGTGGTACTGGGGATTGAACCTAGGTTCTAGATCAGACTCAACTTAGTGAGACCCGTGTTACACACACACACACACACACACACACACACACACACACACACACACACAGCCAGGTGTGTAGCTTAGAGTTAGAATGCCGCTGGGTTCAACCTCCAGTACCAGAAAAAAGAAAAAAAATCGAAATGCAGAATTGTAAAGTCTAGACTCATTATCATTAATGACCTCTGGAAATTTTCCAGGTCAAAAATGAATTGCCTTCCTCCTGAATCCAAGGCCCAAAACCATGTACCCTGACCCTACCCAAATCCTTGATATTTTGATTCTCAAATTCTACCCCAAATCGTCAATGTTTCTGATTAAGTGTGCTGGATGTTAGAAATTTGAGGTGTACCAAAAATGATATCCTTCTCCTTGTCCAGGATCTGAATCAAAAGTGGAATAAGACAAAAGTAAATAGGTTGGAAACCCACCTTTGTTACTGAGAAAGTAGATAGTAGAGATTACGGCTGGTTTAGGGTAAATAGGTTCCATACTAAAATTTGAAATAAGATGGATTTCCCTATCCAAGTTCTGGAAGCCCTGGACCACAGCAAGCAGGGCCATTTCCAGTAAGTGTACTGAAACCTATGTAGCAAACCTACTGTATCAGGCGTGGTGGCACACGCTTGTAATCCCAGTACTTGAGAGGCTGAGAAAGGAGGATTGCAGGTTCTACCTCCAAGCTACACTCCTAGCTTTTTTTTTTTTTTTTTCCAAAATGGTCTTGTTAAGTTATGGAGGCCCTCTCTAAGTTGCCGAGGCTGTCCTTGAACCTGTGATCCTCCTGTCTCAGCCTCCTAAATACTAGGGCTACAGGTGTTAATATAATTCTTAATTGATCTCTAGAGAAAGAAAAAGTTGTCTGGCTCTATTTCGGGATTTTCCTCACATTCATTCCTACCTCCCATTCGAATGTTCTTTTTCCTATCAGCCCCTCCTTCTGTTCCCAAGAATCTACTCCTGCTCTTGTCCCTGTCTTCCCTCTGAAACTTTCACAGCCTAGGAAGGTAGGGAGGTGTGCTTTCCCATGTAGACTGCAATTACAAGTACTGTTTTTTCCTATATCAGATGGACTTGCAAATCAACACTCTGTCAAAGCAACTTCTTCCAAGTGCCAGAAGCAGAAGACTCCCTTTCATTGTTTTAGAGATTGCTCACCATAGGGCATTTCCTGTTGGAATTTACTGTGCTGCCCTTACAGCTCTGTAGAGCAGGTAAGACGAGCAGGCCCGGCACCCAACACAGGACCGAACATTGCCTGGTCTGGCTTGCACACAACACCTCCTCCTCAGGTGCTCTGTTGCTTCAGAACCCAGATGACTGCAGGAGAGTGACTGTCAGCATTCTAGAACTGCAGTCAACAATATTGGAATTACTTTACATAAGTAGTGGAAAGAGCTGACATAATTTTCTTTAAAATAAAGGGAGGCTGGGTGTGGTGGCACACACCTGTAATCTCAGTAGTTGGGAGACTGAGATAGGAAGATAGCAAGTTCAAGGGCAATCTCTGCAATTTAGCAAGGTCCTCAACAACTTAATGAGACCCTGTTTCAAAATAAAAAATAAAATGGCACTGGGGGTTGTAGCTCAGAGGTAGAATACCCTGGGGTTCCATCTCCAGTAACACACACAATATAATAATGATAATAATAATAATAATAATAATAATAATAATAGCAATAATAAATATTATTTCCTAATGTTCTCCTTTCTTCATGAGATCATATGATAGGTGTATACACACAAACACACACACACACACTCACACACTCACACACTGTTTTCTTTTTTTTTTTTTTGCGGTACTGTGGATTGAACTCAGGGGCATTCTACCTCTGAGCTACACCCCCAGCCCTTTTTTTTTTTTTTATTCTTTATTTTGAAACAGGGTCTCACTAAGTTGCAGAGGGCCTCACTAGGTAGCTGAGGCTGACCTCGAACTCCGATCCTCTGGTCTCAGCCTCCCAAATGCTGGGATTACAAGTGTGCACCACCACGCCCAGCTTCACACACTGCTTTCTTATGACCATTTTAGTATTTGAAAGACACGAAGTTTTATTAACAAAAGGCTTTGAAAAACAAACCAGAAAGTTGGAAGCAGCAGCAGCAGCAGCACCAAAAAATCTGGCATTTTTCTGGGTTAAATGCAACAAATAAAATGTAATTAATAACAGCCACCACAATAGCTAATATTTATTGAGCATGTAATGGGCCCCAGGTATACTAACTAGACATGGTTGAATCAGAAGAATTGAAGTTTTATCCAATGGCACACCTGTAATCCCAGTACATGGTAGGCCAAGACAGGGGGATCATGGGTAAAGAATAATCTCAGTAATTTAGTAAGATCTTCAGCAACTTAATGAGATCCTGTTTCAAAATAAAAGATAAGGGCTGGGAAGCTGGGTGTGGTGGCGCACGCTTGTAATCCCAGCATTCGGGAGGCTGAGACCTGAGGATCCAGGTTCGTGGCCAGCCTCAGCTACCTAGTGAGGCACTCCACAACTTAGTGAGACCTGGTTTCAATATAAAGAATAAAAAATAGGGCTGGGGGTGTAGCTTGGAGGTAGAATGCCCCTGAGTTCAATTTCCAGTACCGAAAAAAACAAAACAAAACAAAAAACAAACAAAAAAAGATAAGGGCTGGGGGGTTTAGCTTGGAGGCAAATGCCCCATGGGTTTAATCCCGAGTAACAAAAAAATAAAAAAAATAAAAAAAGGAATGGGATAGGATTAAGCCCTCATTTTTCTATTAAATGCTGAGGCTCAGCAACTCTTTATTCTGATTGATTTTGGTTGGAATACTAGGCACATGTCCTCCTGGACTAGCAATTGAGGGTAGGAAAACAACAACAACAAAAAATTCCATAGCCCTGGCTTTGGGGTTTGACTTCAGGCTGCAAGTGTATAAGGAAAGGATGGATGGACATTTTTATCATCAGACACATGGTAAAATATCTGACTTGCTCTGGTTCCATCCCCCTTTGGGGGGGTAGTTGGCTGGCATGGTAAAGGATCTCTTTTGCTCATGCATTCCTTTGGAGAAGCCACTATAAAGTAGGTTAGAACCTCTGATGAGTATAGGAAATATTCTTTGTATTTAGGATCAGGGATGTTTGGATCAGATAAATACTTCAAAATAAAAATGGTCCAGACATGTAGGTTAGGCTATGCCCCTTCCCACATGTCAGTATATTTACTGTGCACCTGTGGTCAGCACTTTGTACAGCACATGAGTCAAAGGTTTAGTAAGGTGAACAAGAGTGATCAGGATACGATATCTGAGTAACAATAATATTTTACCCTAGTGAAACTCGTGAAGTTTAATTTTATTTATTTGGATAGTATAGATGTAGGCTCAGCTTCCATCCTCTTGCCTGCTTGCTCACTAGCTTAGCTCATGGCAGGTTGTTTAATCTCCGTTGCTTCTCTTCTTTCGTGGTAAATGAAAGTAATAGTGGTACCTGCTTGGTAGAGGTGTTAGGAGGACTAAATGAGATGTATAAGGTACCTGTGAATCTAGAAAGACTTAGTATGTGGTAGCTGTCATCACAGCAATTTTTTTTTTTTTTTTTTTTTTGGGAATTGAACCCCGGGGCATTCTACCTCTGAGCTACACCCCCAGCCCTATTTTTTATTCTTTATTTTGAAAAAGGGTCTCACTAAAGCCGGGCGTGGTGGCGCACACTTGTAATCCCAGCATTCGGGAGGCTGAGACTGGAGGATCGGGGTTCAAGGCCAGCCTCAGCTATCTAGTGAGGCCCTCCGCAACTTAGTGAGACTCGGTTTCAAAATCAAGAATAAAAAATAGGGCTGGGGGTGTAGCTCGGAGGTAGAATGCCCCTGAGTTCAACCCCCAGTACCGCAAAAAAAAAAAAAAAAAGGGTCTCACTAAGTTGTGGAGGGCCTCACTAAGAAGCTGAGGCTGGCTGTGAACCGGTGATCCTCCTGTCTCAGCCTCCCAAATGCTGGGATTACAAGCGTGCACCACCACTCTGCATACAGCAGATCTTTTTTGGAAACTTTTTTTGTGTTTCATACTGGGATTGAACCCCGGGGTGCTCTACCACTGTCTTACACTCCCAGCCATTTTTATTTTTTTTTTAATTTTGAAACAAGATCTTTCTAAGTTAACTGGCCTCCAAACTGCCATCCTCCAGTCTCTGCCTCCCAAGTACTAGGATTACAGGTGTATGTCACCATGCTGAGTTTATCATAGCAAATCTGTTTTAATAATTTACTCTCATGGCTGGCAGACCCAATTAATCTTATTTTTTATGATATGTCATAAAATTTATTTATTTATTTTTATTTTTTGTGACACTGGGGATAGAATGCAGGGGCTTTCTAACTCTGAGCTACACCCCCAGTCTTATTTTTTATTCTTTATTTGAAACAAGGTCTCACTAAGTTGCAGAGGACCTCATTAAGAAGCTGGCCACGAACCTGTGGTCCTCCTGTCTCAGCCTCCCAAGTACTGGGATTATATGCATGAGCCACCCCACCTGGCATAAAATTTGTTCTCATATTTCTAGGATTTAAACAGGCTTTGAGAATTTATGGTTAGAATCTTAATAACATGTGATCTGGTGGGATGAGGCCAGCCAAGGTTACAGGCAGGAGGATCTTTGAGTGCAGAGTGAACAGGCTGGTTTTGTTGGCAAAGTACATTATCTCCCCTTCTGGTTATTCTGTCCCGAAGGTGGAGCAGGTGCTGTTTCAGGATAAACATCTTGCATCCCACTTACCCACCCCCTCACCTTCTCTGGTCCTGACCTGGCCTATCAGTCCTCCTCTTTCCCTGCATTCCATTTTCTGCAGGTGTCTCTTATCTGGAAACATTGGTATCTTTTAGACTCACTTATGAAAACCTAAGAATAAAGGCAACAATTGAGTCATTTCAACAGCCGGGCTCCTCATGACTCTAAGTCACCAAGTTATTATCAGCCTCTGGGGAGCTACCTGAGATAACCACAGCTTCCTTTATTTTTACTCCTTTTCCTTCAGCTCCTCTTGGCTTCATTCTAAAAATAGCAACTGACAGTCATTTCAAAGAAGTATAAAAAAATACAAAGAAGAAAAACACCATCCATAATCCTTCATACAGAAATAATCACCTGGAAAAACGGGGAGTCTTAGCCAGGCGTGGTGGTGCGCGCTTGTAATCCCAGCATTTGGGAGGCTGAGACTGGAGGATCCGGGTTCGGGGCCAGCCTCAGCTACCTAGTGAGACCCTGTTTCAAAATAATGAATAAAAAATAGGGCTGGGGGTATAGCTCGGAGGTAGAATGCCCAAGTTCAATCCCCAGTACCGCAAAAAACAAACAAACAAACAAAACCAGGAGTCTTTCCATTTATTTGCTTTCTGTTTATTATTATCATTGTGCGTGTGTGTGCCTATGTATATGGTGCTGGAATTGAATCCAACCCAGGGTCTTGCACATGCCAAGCACGGGCTCTACAGCTGAGTTACACTCCCGGGTCAATTTGTGTTTATTATTTTAACTTAGCTGGGAGCATTTTTTCTATACCATTTGGTCTTGTTTTGTTGTTTCACTTTTGTGGTGCCTGGGGATTGAACCAGGGCACTTTGCCCCAGAGCTACACTCCCAGCCTTATTTATTTATTTATTTTACTTATTTATTTATTTTGGGGGGTCCTGGGGATTGACCCAGGGGCATTCTACCTCAGAGCTATACCCCCAGCCCTATTTTTTATTCTTTATTTTGAAACAGGGTCTCACTAAGTTGCAGAGTGCCTCACTAGGTAGCTGAGGCTGGCCGAGAACCCGGAACCTCCGGTCTCAGCCTCCCAAATGCTGGGATTACAAACATGCACCACCACGCCCAGCTCTTATTTATTTTTTTATTGAGACACTCTTGCTAAGTTGTCCAGGCTGGCCTGGATCTTGCGGTCCTCCTGCCTCAGCCTCCCCAGTAGCTGGGATTACAGGTGTGCACCACCATACCTGGCTTGACCTTGATATTTTTGTTTAACCTTCCATCATAAACATTTCTCCTTGTTAAAATAGTATTTATATTTTCAATAGCTCTGTAATATCTCCCTATATAGTTTTATCATAACTTACTTAACCTCTCAGGATATTTGTTCTCAATTTTCTGTACCATACATAATGTATGCTACCATACATACAACTATTTATGCGGGGCGTGGGAGTGCACACTTGTAATCCCAGTCCTTGGGAGTCTGAGACAGGAGGATCACAAGTTTGAAGCCAGCCTGGACAATGTAGTGAGACTCTGCAACCTCGCAAGATCCTGTTTCAAATTAAAAACATAAAATAGAGCTGAGGGTGTGGCTTGGAGGTAGAATCCCCCTGGGTTCAATCCCTAATACAAGAAGAAAAAAAAAGAAACATTAAGAAATCTTGAAAATGTGTTCCCTGTCATTTGAATGCACTTTTATAAAATTATCAGTGATATTGACCAGTTTACTATGTTGGCTGTTTTCACTGAATTTTCTTTTTTCTTTCTTTTTTTTTTTTTTTTGCAGTACTGGCGATTGAACTCAGGGGCATTCTACCTCCAAGCTATACCCCCAGCCCTATTTTTTATTCTTTATTTTGAAACCGAGTCTCACTAAGTTGCAGAGTGCCTCACTAGGTAGCTGAGGCTGGCCGCGAACCCGGATCCTCCGGTCTCAGCCTCCCGAATGCTGGGATTACAAGCGTGCGCCACCACGCCCAGCTTGAATTTTCTATTCAAGTATCTTGTTCTTTCCTGCAAGGAAGTAGTATTTCTATTTCTGAGGTTTGATTTTAAAAGTTAATAATACTGAGGTAGGCTTTTCATCTGTGTTGTGTCTGAGTGAATTGGGATCTGTATCTGTATTAATTTAACTAAATTGTTTTTATTGTTGTTGTTTTTTTTTGTGATACTGGGAATTGAACCCAGGGGCATTCTACTTCTGAGCTACACCTCCTGCCCTATTTTTTATTCTTTATTTTTTGAAACAGGGTCTTACTAAGTTGCAGAGGGCCTCACTAAGTAGCTGAGGCTGGCCGTAAACCTGCGATCCTCCTGTCTCACTGTCTCAGCCTCCCAAGTACTGGAATTACAAGCGTGTGCCACCACACTTGGCTTAACTAAATTCATTTTGAACCTATGGGATTTTTTTTTTTTTTGTACTAGAGACTGAACCCAGGGACATACTACCTCTGAGTTCCACTCTCAACCCTATCTATTTATTTTATTTTGAAACAGAGCCTTGCTAAGTGTCTGAGGCTGGCTGCAAACCTGTGATCCTCCTGTCTCAGCCTTCCAAGTACTGTAATCACAGGTGTGTGCCACCATGCCCTATGAACCTATAGGATTTTTATGTCCTTCCAGCTTCTAGAAATTTCTCCTTGTGCTAATTTTCAGAGTATGGCGAATGATTCCACAGCGGCGTTTAATTCTCTGTCCTCGTTGCTCTTTCCCTCAGCCGTTCTGCTCCAGACTCTCCAGTTGCTGGAGTACCGTTCACCCCTCACTCTACTCGCAGAGAAGAGTCAGACATAAAATATTTCCCACGATCTCTAGAACTGGGTCTCGAAATTAAGGTGCACATCAGTTGGACATATTTAGGTGCCTTTTAAGTTTGTGGGTATAGAAGGTACCATTAAAGAGCAGGGGTTAGTTGGCGTGTTCCTCCATCCTTGTGCACGTAGGTGTCTTATTCCTGAGCTGCACGTCTGAGCGGTGGACACTCTTCAGGATCTTGCTGTCAACAGTTTTTCATTTCTCCTATTCAGTGTGCTCTGGGGAAATGTGGACAAGCTGAGAATTGAATCCCATATTACTGCTTACCTGCTTGATAGCCTCGGCTGAGTCCCCCAGTCCCACTGGGCCTTTGCTTCTTCTCAGAATGGATCTGGAGTTGGGATGGGATCTCAGGAGCCATATCACTAGCCTGGCGTGTAAGTTTGGTGATGCCTTTTAAGCTGTTCTAATTAATCATTTGAATTCCTACATGCCAATACGGGAAAGGATCTAGGACCCCCTCTTGGAAATCTCCATAACAATTGACCCTAGATTCCACTGGTTTACTCTTTTTTTTTTTTTTTTTTTTTTTTTTTTTTTTTTTTTTTTTTTTTTTTTTTTTTTTTTTTTTTTTTTTTTTTTTTTGCAGTACTGGTGATTGAACTCAGGGGCATTCTACCTCTGAGCTATACCCCCAGCCCTATTTTTTTATTCTTTATTTTGAAACCGAGTCTCACTAAGTTGCAGAGTCCCTCACTAGGTAGCTGAGGCTGGCCGCGAACCCGGATCCTCCGGTCTTAGCCTCCCAAATGCTGGGATTACAAGCGTGCACCACCACGCCCGGCTTCACTGTTTTACTCTTTTCAAGCAGACCCCTTCCCAATCCCAGATGGGGAGAAACTCAGAAAAGCTGGCCCCATCTGCGGTTGTTTTTGTTTTCTTGGGACCTTGGGTTGCACTGGTCCAATCAGTACATGGAGCCATTTCCTATTGCCACCATGCTCCTTTGGGTCGTATCTGCAAGCCACCTGGGGGTGCCCAGGCATGGACTCTCAAGGTCACTTGAGGTTACATCCACATAACCAGTCCTTGTATCCTGTATCACCTGTGACCTCTGTGCCTGGGTGACTGGATCCAGAGGGAACTTGTCAATCAAGACATAACTTTCTTTCTGAGTGGGTAAGAGGACCTTGGTATCCTTTCCTGATAGCAGTCTTTGTTTGGAACCATCTTAATTCATTTGAGAAAATTTTTCTTTTTTTATGTGGTACTGAAGAGTGGACCTGGGGCATTCTACCTCCGAGCTACACCTCCGGCCCTATTTTATTTCTATTTTGAAAAAAGGTCTCACTAGGCTGATGGGAGTCTCACTACTTTGTTGAGGCTGTCCTAGAACCTGCCATCCTCCTATCTCAGTCTCCCAAGTACTAGAATTACAGGCATGTGCCACCATGCTTTTAATTTTGAAACTGGGTCATACTAAGTTGCTGAGTTCTTGAACCTGTGACCCTCCTGTCTCAGTTTTTTGAGAATTTCTGATAACATTAAATTGCCAAAGGGAAGTGACCAAAGTTATCTCTCCCCCAGGTTCTGTAAGGCACCAAGGCAAATTTACCCTCTCTGCCTAGTGATTAGCACCAAACACTCAGCAACTCACAAAAGTTCCTATCACACCACACTCATTAGGAATGAGCAGGCTTAGCAAACAAACTTGTACCACAAAGAAGTATTGTTCAGAAGTATTTTTCTTCCGGGGAATAAAGAAGATCTGCTAAGGGACTTTGTGACATTTTCCAGACAGAAACATTTGACACCTCTTACTAAATGAGTAAATTTTTTTTTTTTTTTTTTTTTTTTTTTTGGTACTGGGGTTTGAATCCAGGGGCATTCTACCTCTGAGCTATGCCTCGGCCTTATTTATTTATTTATTTTTGCGGTACTGGGGATTGAACTCAGGGGCATTCTACCTCCGAGCTATATCCCCAGCCCTATTTTTTATTCTTTATTTTGAAACAGGGTCTCACTAAGTTGCGGAGTGCCACACTGGGTAGCTGAGGCTGGCTGCGAACCCAGATCCTCCGGTCTCAGCCTCCCAAATGCTGGGATTACAAGCATGTGCCACCACGCTCAGCTTATTTATTTGTTTTTGAAACAGGGTGCTAGGTTGCTGAGAGTCTTGCTACATTGCTGAGACTGGGCTCAAACCTGTGTTCCTTCTGTCTCAGCCTCCCAAGTACTGGGCTCACAGGTGTGTGCCATCATGGCCAGCTGTAAATGAGTAAAATTTAACAATAAGGTTCACCAGACACAGCCACTGTGTGTGTAAAGCACCTACACACCCCATCACCCAGAGTGCTCAGAAATGTTTGCTGTTCCCAAACCCCATTCCTTCTCAGCTTCCGAGTCCCTCAAGCTGGGAACAGAGCTTCCCTCAGGGGCTGTTCTCTGCTTGGCTCTGTGTAAATACACCCAGGTGTTGACCTCTGCTGGACTCCAGCAAGGTGCTTCTCAGAGCTGTTTTTGGGGTGTGTTGACCTGAGCACTTCATTCTTTTTTCAAGGAGTTAGAATTGATTTTACATTTATATTCAACTTGCATTTTTTTTTTTTAATGCAGCCAACGTGCAGGAGCATTTTGTCACAGAAAATAATTTGTAAAATTCCTGGAGAAGTGGTGCACAGGCAGTTGTTCCTCTTAAGACAGGCCGGGGCATGGATGCAGGGTGCCCTGTGCCAGCCTGTGCCCCACAAATAAACTGCTGTCTGTGAGACAGGGTGTGGCACCTGCTTTTTTGGACATTAAGTTTCAAGTAACCACTTTGTCTGGTTTCACCTGCCGTGCCTGCTCCAAATGCACAGAGGGGCCCTGGGGCACTGTGGTCAGTGGCTGTCCTCAGACCCTGTCCTCAGACCCCATATCGGGGTCCAGCAGAGCTCCTGACTGCATTCCCATGCAGGATTCCCAGGCTTCACCCAGTGGCCCCGAGGCATGGCATCTCCAAACCGACTTGAATTTCCAAAAGAGACAGCTCTCTTGATTTATTTCAGGTGAAGAAACGAGTTTCCACATGTTTCATGGGACATAACCAGATGTTTCATACTTCTTATTCTCGTGTTTAATTATTGGTCTTAGACACACATTCTAATGGAACTAGAAGGAAAACTGTGGCCAGTGTGAAAGGCCTTGTGCAGTTTTTATTGGTCTCTCTGTACATTTCCGTAACTGGCCGCCTTTTGCTTTAATATTTCCAAGAGGAAAGCTTTGCTCATGCCTTGAGGCGTGGCTTTGGCACAGCTGCCTGTTTTTTCCGGAGTTAGCTTTTTCTCTGCATTACACTGTATCCTGGCTTTCTAAAATCCCTACTGAATTTGGAGAAATTATGTCTTGGCATCCGATCCATTTTCCTGGAACAAAGTGTGATGTTGACGACATAGCTCAGACACTCCACTTGACAATAAGTTTGTTTGTCTCACTTCACTCTGATATTCTGTGGTGAGTAAGGGCAGAAGTAGAAAGCCTTTATTACCATGGCTTATTATATGTGCCGATGTTCATTCCTTTTTAATGCCACTTGTGAGTAAATTGATCAGATTAGGGTGAATCATCTGGCTGGCCAATAGCAATTGGGATGGTTCTCCACGCGTGACTGTTGTATTATTACAAAATGTGGCAGGATAGACCTGCCTAGCCATCGTCACTGGTGCTCATTTGCACTGCTGGCCCGAGGAGATGAGGACATGGGAGCCAACTGTTCCAGCGGTGTGGCCTGCCCGAACAACAGCTCCGAAGAGAAGCCAGTTGCAGGACTGCAGGTGCATGGGAACCTGGAACTTGTTTTCACGGTGGTGTCAGCCGTCATGATGGGTCTGCTCATGTTCTCTTTGGGGTGCTCCGTGGAGATCCGGAAACTCTGGGTGCACATCAGGAGACCCTGGGGCATCGCTGTGGGACTGCTCTGCCAGTTTGGGCTCATGCCTCTGACAGCCTATCTCCTGGCCATCAGCTTCTCTCTGAAGCCAGCCCAAGCCATTGCTGTTCTCATCATGGGCTGCTGTCCAGGGGGAACCATCTCCAACATTTTCACTTTCTGGGTTGATGGAGATATGGATCTCAGGTAAGCTCTGCTGGGGGAAGTACAGCAGCTTGTGTGAAAGACTCTTCCCATCTTCTGGTAGATTCCACAGGAGAGATGTCAAACATTGCAGACTGGTTGGCCATGGGAGCACTGTCCTTCCAGAGAGCCAGTGTGACTTTGCTGTGGTCACCCTCTGCTGTGCTGTAAGTACTGTTCTGAGTGGTGGGATTCAGTTCATGTGTAACAGTAGAGGCTGGTCTCCGCCTTACCCAGTGGCCCCTCCTAACTGCGAACTGACTTTCATACTGGCTATGGCTTCTTTCTCTCCTCCTCTCCCCCCCCTCTTCATTTTCTTCTTTAGTGCTAGGGATGGAACTCCAGGGCCGTACATGATAGATGAGCGCTCTATCACCTAGATGCACGCTGGCCCTTCACACACTAACGTGGGTGTGTGTGTGTGTGTGTGTGTGTGTGTGTGTGTGTGTGTGTGTAGGGGGGAGTACCAGGGATTAAACTCAGGGGCATTCTATACTTCTGAGCTACACCACCAGCCCTATTTATTTATTTATTTATTTATTTATTTGGTGGTACTGGGGATTGAACTCAGGGGCATTCTACCTCCGAGCTATACCCCCAGCCCTATTTTTTATTCTTTATTTTGAAACCGAGTCTCACTAAGTTGCAGAGTGCCTCACTAGGTAGCTGAGGCTGGCTGCGAACCCGGATCCTCCGGTCTCAGCCTCCCGAATGCTGAGATTACAAGCGTGTGTCACCACGCCCGGCTTATTTATTTATTTTGATACAGAGTCTCACTAGGTTGCTGAGTCTCACTACATTGCTAAGGCTGTCCTTGAACCTGCAATCCTCCTGTCTCAGCCTCCCAAGTATGGGGATTACAGGCATACACCACCGTGCCTGGCTCACACCAGCATCTTTAACAGTTTCCTAGGACATCAGCTGATAGCAGTCCTGGTGGTGGTGGTGGCAAGTGGCATGACCAGAATGAAAGCCTCCTAGTTCTAATCAGGAAGTGTTTCCTGAGCACCTGCTTTGTGAAATGATATTTTGGGGAATTGCATAAAGGAGCTCTAGGGCTATCTGATGGACATCTGGCTCTGCATGCCAGTGGCAGCCTGTTGGTTGCCCCAGGCGGCAGCATGAAGGCTCCTGTGATGGAGATCCTTCTTTCCTGTGGCTGCACCACCAGAATCACATGCTTTTCATTTGGAGTCAGTGAACTTCTTCCTGGTTTTGGTATAGATAAGTGCTCCTGTGAAACATTAAGCTTTGCCTTATTTATGCTCTAACAAGGATGAAGTAATCACACGCTTTTTGTAATACACATTTAGATGGGGAGAAATCATTTGAGGAAAGAATAGAGAGATCAGAATTAGAAAAAAAGAAGAGCTAAAAACAATGCTGTTTCAGCCGGGTTTGGTGGCACATGCTTGAAATACTAGTACGTGGGATGCTGAGATAGGAGGATCACAGTTTTGAGGACGGCCTGAGCAAGTAGTGAGACTCTCATCAACCTAGTGAGACCCTGTTTCCAAATAAGAAATAAAAAATTGGGTTGCGGGTGTAGCTCCGAGGAAGAATGCCTCTGGGTTCAATTCCTAGTATCATAAAACAAAACCAAAACCAAAACCAAAAACCAAAAACAATGCTGTTTCTAGATACTTTGCTGACTTACAACCACAATTTACCTCCTGCCTGGGGAATGAGCTACCTATAAATCTAAACCTTTTTCCAAGTGTGTGTCATTTCCTTGAGATTTACTGTACGATGAATGAATGAATCAGAGGGGTGACTGGCAGTTGATGTCAGTGAGTCAGCTGTGGATCTGTGTTTCTAGTTTCCTGCAAATGCTAATGCTTAGTGTATCAAACATATTTCATCTATAAATTTTAATGGGTTCATACCACTCAGACTAGTAATTAACTTTAATATGGCAATATCTTTAATTGCCCTCTTATGAGAAATCTGAAGAAAAAAATGACCTGATATAAACTTGATCGTTAACTAACTGGAAAATGACAAATATTCTTTGCACAAAGTTAATATATCAGTGATAAATTCCAGGAACCTGAAAGGTTCTGTAAAGAGAAAGGAAGCTAGTATTTAGGTACCCTGATAGATATGCTTTCATGCATATTCTCTTCTTGGTCCTCATAATAACTTTGTAAGTGACCTTTTACTTATTTATTTATTTATTTATTTATTTATTTATTTATTTATTTGTGGTACTGGGGATTGAACTCAGGGGCATTCTACCTCCAAGCTATACCCCCAGCCCTATTTTTTATTCTTTATTTTGAAACCGAGTCTCACTAAGTTGCGGAGTGCCTCACTAGGTAGCTGAGGCTGGCCGCGAACCCGTATCCTCCAGTCTCAGCCTCCCAATGCTGAAATTACAAGCGTGTGCCACCATGCCTGGCTTATAAGTGACCTTTTATTAATCTGAATTTTACTGCCAGGAAAATCTTGATTTAGATTGATTAAATACCTTGCCAGACACTACAAATGAGTCTGGCAGCACTCATACCTGGAATCACATCTGCTCTACATCAGCCTGCAGTCGAGCCACTTTTTCCCATGACATTTAGCCACATAACTGGCTCTCCTGTTTTGAGAAGAAGCATAAATCTTTAAACAGTGTTTTCAAACACTTCTGGGAAAGAGAATATTCATTACCTTCATCTTTTATTAGTCAATGTTGTCATAAAAACACCAGGGAATAGCAAGTCTAGAAAGATAAAGCTCATTCCCTTTGCCCACTCTAGCCTTAATTAGCTTTTAACTTTGGTCAAATTATTTAAATGAAGTATACACACACAATGCCAGTGTGTGTATATAGTCGATATGAAATCAATATTAGCTATGTTTCTCCCTTTTTTCCCTTAAATTTAGATTTTGAGTTTCACAGACAAAACAAAACAATCTGTAGGAAATGAAAATTTAAAGTGGGGCAAAAATTTGGTTTTCAAAAGCTTTTATGAATTCAAGGCTAATAAAATCTTAGTTCTGAGTAAGAGTTTCAAGTAGGAGAAAATTCAATATTGTTGAGTGAGACAATACCCAAGTTTGTTACCTTTCTTCACAACTGACTACTAATAAAAATTGCATCTAAATAAAACTCAGTAGATAGTCATTGGTAGGAATTCTGTCTGTTCACAGTACTGGATAAAATCCAAGAGCAGTTAACACAACATCTTCATATTACAAATAAAGAAATTGAGCTTAAGTTCTCCACAGATGACCCCAAACAGGTTCATTCTGTGCTTTATTCAGTCCATGTGCGGTTTTCCGTGTGTTCACTCCAAAGAGGCATTTAGGAATCAATCGGCTTGGACCACTACCTGCATTTCTAGTGTCAGCTGATGCCAGTCACTTTCCCAGGTCTTAGCATTCTGCCTCAACACCCCTCCTCCTTCCCACCATTCGCTCAATCTGTTGCCAAGAGCTGCCATGGGTCTCACACCTCTCGCTTCTGGTCTATTGCCACTGCCACTTCCTGAGGTCTGGCCCCAGCTCAGGCCCTGATAATTTCTTTCTTGGTCAAATGTGGTGTCTTCACAACCATTCTCTGCACTTTTGGTCCCTCCAGCATGGTTTGTAGTAAGCAGACAAGGTAGGCTGTGGGTCAGATTGCCAGTATTCAGATTCTGACCCAGCTTCTTTTCTGCAACTGGGTATTGGAACGCTTCCATCATGGTCTTGTGAGGAGAAAATGAGCATGTTATTCACAAAAAGGCTTCGCAGAACCTAGTAAATTGGGCAGGAACTATGAAGCCAGTCTATCCTGCGTCTCCAGGTTTATTTTCCTCAGCCCCTTGGGCACAGCTGGTCTACACCAAACGTACTGCTTGGTGTTGTATACATGCCCACACATCTCCAGTTCTCACTTGCCCATGTTGTTCCTGCAGCCTGGAATGCCAACTGACCCTATTCTGTCTCCCCCAGTCATAATATGATTCTCCCTAATGACCGTTCTTGAAAACAACGTTTGAAGGCCTTAAACATCTTCCCACCTCTGGGCTGAATTCAGCTGATGCTGACTGGCTTCTTTCCTGTGGTTGGGGGTTGGTTAAATGTACAGTGGTCTTGGATGTCCTCAGCTGGGCACCTGGGTTCTCTTCCACATGGTCTCTCATTTTCCAGCAGACTAGCTGAGACCTAACCACAGGTCTCTGAGAAAGGAGAGAATGCCAGCTTTCTTGTGGCCTGAGTTTGAATCCAATTCATGATCACTCCACCCCATTCCATCGGCCAATGCAAATCACAAGTCAAGCCCAGATGCACGAATGGGGAGAGCCAGGTGAGGTGGCACATGATTGTAATCCCAGTATTTGGGAGGCTGAGACAGGAGAATTGCAGGTTTGCTGCCAGCCTCAGCTACTTAGGCCCTCCACAATTTATGAGGCCCTGTTTCAAAATAAAAAATAAAAAGGGCTGGAGGTGTAGCTCAGAGGTAGAATGTCCCTGAGTTCAATCCTCAGTACCACTAACTAACTAACTAACTAACTAACTAACTAACTAACTAACTAGCAAAATGAGGAAGTGGACAGCTACAGGTGGAGGGGATGCATAAAGGAGGGGTAATGAATTAGAAGAGATTTGTAATACACTATGGAGATGGACAGAATTCCTACCTCTAAGGAAGGACATGAAAATCAAGTTCTGGCAGCACTCTGAAACAGTAAGCAGAGCATCATGGACTGACTGTGCCATCTTGGTTATGTAAATTCCCTATGCTCCAATTTCCTCACATTATTGTTATTAATTATTTTGCAGTACTGGGGATTAAACCCAGGTCCTCATGCATCAATTTTCTTGCTTCTAAAATGGGAAGGGACATACTGACTTTGTGGGTTGTTATGCGGATCGAATGAGTAGTATCCATAAACTGCACTGTGAACTCTTATTGTATGAAGCAGGCAAGCGTCCCTTGTCCAGCCAGGGGTCTGTGTTTTAGTCTCTGCTCAAGAGGCTATGTGCCTTTGAACGATTTAATTTACCTCTCTGGACCTCAGTTTCTTTATTTGCAAAGGACTGTCCAAGGTCCTTTTTAATGTTTTTGTGAGATATACACAACAGGATATATCATTGGCACACTTTTTTAGTGTGTAGAGTTCAGTGGCATTAAGAACAGTCATGCTGTTGTGCAACCGTTGCCACGGTCCATTTGCTTCCAGAACTTTCTCATCTTCCCCAATTGAAACTCCTTTTCCATAAAACAAGAGCTGTCCTGCTCTCTCTCTCTCTCTCTCTCTCTCTCTCTCTCTCATTTGATTACTCTAGATAGCTTGTCCCTCCCTCCCCCAGCACTGGGGATTGAATCCAGGGGTGCTCTACCACCCTACCACTGAGCTATGCTCCTAGCCTTGTTGAATTTTTTGAGACAGGGTCTCAACTAAGTTGCCCAGGATAGCCTTGAACCTGTGATCCTCCTGCCTAAGCCTCTCTAGTACTGGGATTATAAGCATGTGCCACTGTGCCCTTTATAGAAGCAAACTCATAACAATATTTGTCTTTTGTGTTTGGCTTGTTTAATTCAGCATAATGTATCCTCCCACACCATAGCATTCTGTCAGAATTTCCTTTCTTTTTAAGGATGAATTCTATTTCATTGTCTGTATAGATAACCTTTTATGGAGTCATTGCCCAGTGCATACTTGGGCTGTCTCCACACTTTGGTTATTATGAATGGTTGAATGTGGGTGTACAGTATCTGTGTCTGCCTTCAGTTCTCTTGGGTATGGACTCAGGAGTGGATCTGAAATTCTTTTAAGTATTAAAGTATTAAGTGACTATAGGAAAAGAAACAAATTATAAAATCAGTTTCCCTCTTACCCTACCCCAGTTTTCATTTTTTTTGGCACTGGGGATTGAACCCAGGGACATTCTACCTCCAAGTTACACCCCAAACCCCCACCCACTTTTTTGAAACAGGGTCTCGCTAAATTGCTAAGGCTGGCCTCAAACCTGGGATCCTCCTGTCTGAGCATCCCAAGATTTGGGATTATAAGCATGTACCACCATGCTCGGCTTGTTCTTTTTTTTTTTTTTTTTTTTTGATACTGGGGATTGAGCCCAGGGGCATTCTACCTCAGAGCTATATCCCCAGCCCTATTTTTTATTCTTTATTTTGAAACTAGGTCTCACTAAGTTGCAGAGTGCCTCACTAAGCAGCTGAGGCTGGCCGCGAACCAGTATCCTCCAGTCTCAGCCTCCCAAATGCTGGGATTACAAGGGTGCGCCACCACACCCGGCTGGCTTGTTCTTTTTTTAACTTTTTTTGCACTGGGGATTGAACCAGGGCATTCTACCTCTTAGCTATATCCCCAGCCCTTAAAAAAAATTTTTTTTTGTGTGTGTGTGTGTATGTGGTATTGGGGATGGAACCCAGGGGCCTCTACCTCCAGGCTACACCCCCAGACCTATTTTATTTATTTGGAAACAGGATCTCGCTAAGTTGCTGAGAGCCTCACTAAGTTGCTGAGGCTGGCTTTGAACCTGCAATCCTCCTGTCTTGACCTTCCAAGTAATGGAATTACAAGTGTGTGCCACCATGCCTGGCCCTTTTTTAAAAATTTGAAACAGAGTTTTGCTAAGTTTCTTATGCTAGCCTCAATCCTCCTGTCTCAACCTCTCAAGTACTGGGATTACAAGCTGCATCACTAAGCCCGGCTTGCTTGCCTGTTTTTACATGCTTCCTGCCAACCTGGTGGTGGTGGGCACTTGATCAACATGTGTGGATGACTGAATGGAAGTCTCTGCTTGCCAGTGTGTATGACAAAACTACTCCTGACGTGCAATCCATTCATGACTGCAACTCGGGACAGCCTCTGCTATCCTCACGTGTACAGCTTTTGATCTCTGAGCTAAGGTCCATTCTGTCCCGAGGATGTATTTGGATCCTTAGCTGCAGAGAAAGGACTCTGACCACTGGTGATGTATGCAGCCTCTGGAGTCCAGTGGCCAGCTCTGATTGCTAAGTTCCTTTGAGCTTTAAGGAAGTCCTTGGTCCGTCAGCAGAGCTCTAGAAATGGAGTTTTGGAGTCTTCAGGTTTGTCTGAGTTTGCCTGGTAGAGATCCAATCCTGACCTTAAGGCTTTGGAGACAGAATTGACAATGAATCCTTGACACTTTATGTAGGCTATTATAACACTCTGTACCTTTGTTTCTTTGTCAATGAAATGGAAATACTACTTAAATATAGAGTTATTGCGTAGATGAAAAGAGAAAACAACACAGGCTTGGTGGCACATGCCTTTAGTCCTAGTACTTGGGAGGCTGAGACAGGAGGATGGAAGGTTTGAGGCCAGCCTCAGCAACTTAGTGAGACTCTTTCAAAATAAAAATTAGAAAGGGCTGGGGAGGTATAGCTTGGAGATAGAATGTCCCTGGGTCTAATCCTCAGTGCCAAAAAAAAAAAAAAAAAAAAAAAAGAGAGAACCTATAAAGACATAAGGCAGTTTATATAGTCCTCAATTAATGCTTGTTACCATTATTGCAAGGCATCAGACAAGTGTAATACTTATATTTGGGGCTGGAAAACTGGGCCTTGAGCTCTTTTCTAGGTCAATTCTATTGATGTGAGTTTTTTTCTTTCCCTTTTGTAGTACTGGGGATTGAATCCAGGGCCTCAATGCATGTGAGGCAAGTGTTCTACTGCTGAGCCATATCCCTGACCCCCAACCCTCGTACCTTTTTTTTGCACTAAGGTTTGAACCTGGGGTATTCTACCTTTGAGCTGTATCTCCAGCCATTTTTATTTTTATATTTATTTATTTGTTTTGAAATAGAATCTAACTAGGTTATTGAGAGTCTTGCTAGGTTGCTGAGGCTGGCCTCGAACCTGTAATCTTCCTGTCTTGGCCTCCCAAGGACTGAGATTTCAGGTTTACACCACTATGCCCAGCCCCCAGCCCATATAGTCTTGATAAGCTGCCCAGGTGGGCCTCAAACTTGCTATCCTCCATCGCAGCCTCCTGAGTAGCTGGAATTACAGGTGTGCTCCTATGTCTGGCTCAACATGACTTCATAGCACACTCCATGTCTATCTGCTCAGATAATTTTTTCTTTCAGTGGAGATGCAAGTGTGTAATTTAATTTTGAGCATTAGAGTTCCTAGTTTAATAGGTTTGAAATTAAGACAACATTTGAACATTTTTAAGCTCCAATGTAAAATGCTATGAACCTTGCATTTCAATGGAATATGTATATATATAATTTCCCTGTTTTAAAGGAGATTCTGGACATACCTGTTCATCCAGACCTGCTGAATCTGTCTTATTATTCTTTGCAATAGTTTGGAGATGATGATGCCATTCTTCTTGATGCAAGTGGAATCTTGTTCTGTTGAAGTCAAATAATGCCCACAGTTTTCCTATACATGAATGGTCAAAAGATCTAGTTAGCCACGTCTGTCCTCTGTTTATGCTCCATTGCAATTTCATGGCAGTAAAATGAAAGGTGTGGCTTTCCACTGCACTCACACATATTCGATGTGTGCTTTTCCAGCTTGGCTGTCTTTTACAACACTCGGCGGAGCTCCAGAATCCTCTGTTGCAATCTTTGACCATTATCGCGAATGTCGTAGGCTTGAACAATGCTGTAGAAAGGATGGAAGCAATAACTTACAGAATCAAAAATACACAATCAGTCTATGTCACTCTTTGCAACCACTGACCAGGAATTTTACCTTTTTGCTGAGCCAAGGCCATGGGGATAGGGGGATGCAGCCAGATCTCCAGGAGTTCAAGGTTAAAGTGATGTAACGTGGAATTCCTTCCAAGACTTGTGTATGGAGAGCCAAGGAATGCAGCACTGTCATCTGCTAAGAATTTGGAAAGTTCACCAGGCATCCTCTCCATGGACACAGAGCCTGGGAGGGACGGGTAAAAGGCTTTTCTTCCTTTAATCTACTCAAAGTAAATGTTCCCAATAGGATAAAAATAATTTTACAATTCAAATGGTAGGCAAGAACTGCCAAGAAAAGTTCAAAAAGAAAAAGTTACAGGGAGGTATTGGCCCTCCTATATATGGAGACACTATAATTAAAATAATCCAATATTGTTCAGGAAAAAAAGAAGTTATTTCAGAAAACGTTTTGAATACACTGGACACTTAATACATAATAAAGATGGCACTTCAGTTTAGTGGCAAATTATTTATTTCGTAAACTATAGCCACATACTTGTCTCTTAGTATAAAATAAGACAAATTAGTCTCATACCACATACTATCTAAAATTTTTAGATCTGTTTTTACATTTTTAAATCTGTTGAAAATATAAGATATCAAGCTACAAAAAGTAAAAAGTGGGAGCAATATTTGAAAAAAGTAAAAAGTGGGAGAGATCTTTGAAAAGACGAGAAATTTAGAAGCCATAAAAAGAAAAAATAGGCCAGGCATGGCAGCCCATGCCTGTAATCCCAGTACTTGGGAGGCTGAGACAGGAGGATTGCAGATTTGAGGACACCCTCAGCAAGTAGTGAGACACTCATCAACCTACAGAAACCCTGTTTCAAAATAAAAATTAAAAAAAGAGGGGTATATCTCAGAGTTCTGCTCCTGGATTCAATTCCCAGTACCACGAAAGAGAAAAAAAGGCTTGACTATAAAAGTGTTAATTATAGCAAAATCCATTAGCAAAATCAATGACAAACAATAAGCTTGGCAAAAATATTTGCTTTATACATGATGGTAATTTTTTTTTTTTGTGGTAGTGGGGACTGAACCCAGGGGCATTCTACCTCTACCTCTGAGCTACACCTCCAGTCCTATTTTTTTATTCTTTATTTTGAAACAGGTCTCACTAAATTGCGGAGGGCTTCACTAAATAGCTGAGGCTGGCTTCGAACCCGGATACTACTGTCTCAGCCTCCCAAGTACTGGGATTACAAGCGTGCGCCACCATATCGGGTTTATACTGTAATTTTAAAAGGGTTCCTGTGAGTTGAGAAGGTCAGACAAGACTGTTTAGAGAGAAGGACACAGAGATGCCAGGAACGCCAAAGGAAGCCCAGTTTCATAGAGTGAAGTGTGTCACAAAGTAAGAGTGATGTACATTTTTCAATGCTCTCCTGAGAACTAAAAGGGATTCACCACACCCAGAGCAGGCAAGATTGTGAAATACAACAATCATTTTGGAGAGTATTCTGGCAGTGTCTACTAAAATAAAAAAAACATGATGTGTTTAAAACATACTTTTGGCATAGCGATTCCACTTTGGAAATATCTACTCTGCAGAAATTAAAAAAAATAATTTCAAGTGAAAAACATACAAGGATGATTATTATAACATGACTTGAAAATGGCAAAAAAAACTAAAAACAACTTATTCGTTATTAAATATGAGGATTGAAAATGGCAAAAAGCTATTTGATGCCAAGTTTTTCTCTTTGTGGTGCTGGGGATCGAACCCAGGGCCTTGAATGTGCTGGGCAAGTGCTTTACCTGAGCCACGCCCCTGGCCTACAAAAAAACTATTCAAAATAGTTAATCATTAAATATGATTATTTGAAAATGGCAAAAAATGAAAAACAACATATTATCATTAAATTACTGGAGAAATTATGACATTTAAATTATGAAGTACTCTGTAGTTCTATCTCTCTATTTTTTATTTATGAGTCTGGGGATAGAATCCAGGGCTTTGCACATGAGCACTCCACCCCTGAAATATACCCCCAGCTCATCTTTTCTTGTACTGAGAATTGAACCCAGGGGATTTCTACCTCTGAACTTCACCCCCAGCCCTTTTGATTTTGAAACAGGGTCTCATTAAGTTGCTAAGAGTCTCGCTAACTTGCTGAGCATGGCCTCAAACTGACAATCCTCCTGATTCAGACTTCCAAGTACTGGGATTACAGGCACGTGCCACTGTGCCTGGTTCACAGCATTATTTTGAAGCCTAGAAATCTTACTTTTTACTCTAAATTAGAGGTTCTCACACTTATTTGACTTACCTGTCTCCTTTTCAGGAAAAAAAAAAATCACTCAGCACCTCCCTGGAAGTCTACTGTCTTTAAGCAAATAACAGAAAGATGCCGTGACAAATTTGCATTTTTATGTATATATATTTCCTTCCAGTTCCCCCTGGGGGGCAGTATTGTCCACTTTGGGAATCTATGAATCATTCTAATTTCTATCTCTAATTAAAGGATCACATGATATCAGAATTGGGCCAGGCGTGGTGGCACATTCCTATAATCCCAGTACTTGGGAGACTGAGACTGGAAGATTACAGGTTTGAGACTAGCCTCAGCAACTTATTGAGGCCCTCAGCAACTTAGTGAGACAGTATCTCAAAAAAATAAGATAAGGCTGGGAGTTATAGTTCAGAGGTAGAATACCCCTGGGCTCAATCCCTAGTACCAAAACACATACATACATACATACATACATACATACATACATACATACATATATACATACATACACAAATAATATCAGAATTGGAAGTGCTTTTGTTTGTTATGTTTTGTGGGTTTTTTTTTCTTTTGTACTGGGGATTGAACCCAGGGGCATTTTACCTCTGAACTGCACCCCTAGTCCTATTTTATTTTTATTTGGAAAGAGGGTCTCTGGCCACTGACAACAATGACCCAGACTTGCGTGACTTCTTTGAGAATCATTTGATGAGCAAGTGAAATCCATCAAAGAATTGGGTAACCATGTAACCAATTTGTGTGAGATGGGAGCCCCAGCAGCTGGCTTGGCAGGATACCTCCTTGACCAGCACACCCTGGGAGTCAGTGATAACACCTAAGCCTTAGACTGACCTCCCCATTACCACGGAGTGACTCCCCTGCTCCCCGAAGCAGGATGCATGTGGGGGTGATCGTTACCTTTTCTGTAAGTTGTACCAAAACATCCACTTAAGTTTTTAAATTTGTATCATTCCTTCAAATAAAGAAATTTCATACCCACCCCCAATATAAAAGAAACATAAGACAATCATACAGGGTCTTATTAAGTTGCTGAAGGTCTTGCCAAGTTGCAGAGGTTGTCCTAGAGCCTTGTGATGCTCCTGTCTTGGCCTCCCAAGTACTGGGATTACAGGCATGTGCCACCATGCCTGGCTGGAAGAGAATTTTTTTTTTTTTTTTTTTTGGTACTGGGGGTTGAACTCAGGGGCATTCTACCTCCGAGCTATACTCTGAGCCCTATTTTTTATTCTTTATTTTGAAACTGAGTCTCACTAAGTTGCAGAGTGCCTCACTAGATAGCTGAGGCTGGCCGCGAACCTGGATCCTCCAGTCTCAGCTTCCCGAATGCTGGGATTACAAGCGTGCGCCACCAGGCCCGGCTCTGGAAGAGAATTTTAATACCAGCTCACATCAATTTCCTTTCTCTGGTTCTGCATGCTTCCTTGCTATTTCTAACTTGCTGTGTCTGAGGGTCAGTGACTACAGGTCTGCTGTATCCAATGAGAATCTTTTGGCATGCTGTGCTTTATTTGACAGCACTTCACACTGGACAGGTGCTTATTCAGCTTTTTGGCATTTTAACTTAAACCATTCTAATCCCCCTGGTATTAGAACTTAAGTTCTTTTATTTATACCATTCCTTCAAATAAAGAAATTTGGGCCGGGCATGGTGGTGCACACTTGTCATCCCAGTACTTGGGAAGCTGAGACAGGAGAATCCTGGCTCGAGGTCAGCCTCAGCTACTTAGTGAGGCTCTCCAAAACTTAGTGAGACCCTGTTTCAAAGTAAAGAGTACAAAATAGGACTGGGGGCATAGCTCGGAGGCAGAATGCCCCTGGGTTCAATCCCCGGTACCACCAAAAAAATTGGTACTTGCCCGCCCCCCCAAAAAAGAGAAAAAATAAGAAAATGAAACAAGGTCTCACTAAACTAAAGATCAAGCCAGGCATGGTGGTGCACACTTGTAATTCCAGAACTTGGGAGGCTAAGACAGGAGGATCGTGGGTTCGAGGACCGCCTCAGCAAGTACTGAGACTCTCTTTAACCTAGTGAGACCCTGTTTCCAAAACAGAGCTGGAGAGTGTAACTTGGGAGTAGAATACCTCTGAGTTCAATACCCAGTGCCACAACAAAATAAAACAAACAAAAAATCCTAAAGATCAAAAGAAAGGAAAACTATAGATCTGTATTCTTTATGAATTGATATGCAAAAATTCTTAACAAAATACTAGGAAACAGAATCTGGCAACAAAAAACAGGATTAGATAGCATGTCCAAGTGGGTTGGTTCAAGGTACAAAAATTGGTATAATAGGCCATATTTATAGAATAAAAGACAAAAAACCATAAACAGGAAATGAGATTCTGATATATGTTAAAACATGGATTCCACTTTGAGACAATTATGCTAAGTGCAAGAGTCTACACTCAATAAAAGATCACATACTGTATGATTCTATTCATATAAAAGGCACAGAATAAGCAATCCTATGAAGTCAGAAAGTAGATTTGAGGTTTCTAAGGACTCTGGAAGGAAGGAATGAGGAGTAACTGTTAATAGGGGTAGGTTTCCTGTAGGGTGATTAAAATGTTCTAGAAGTAGTGTGTTTTTTGCACAAGCTTGTGACTATACTAAAACTGCTGAATTGTACCCTTTATTTATTTTTTGCAGTACTGGGTATTGAACTCAGGGGCATTCTACCTCCGAGCTATACCCCCAGTCCTATTTTTTCTTTTTTATTTTGAAACAGGGTTTCACTAAGTTGCAGAGTCCCTCACTAGGTAGCTGAGGCTGGCCTCGAACCCGGATCCTCCGGTCTCAGCCTCCCAAATGCTGGGATTACAAGCATGTGCCACCACGCCCAGCTCGAATTATACCCTTTAAAATGATGAATTTCATGGTGTGTGAATTATATCTCAAGAAAAAAAAAGGACTGCATAAGAAAAAGGAGTCCTGCAGCATCTAGTAGAACATTTAGTGCAAGTGGATACTGAAGTAAAGGAGTTAATTGGTGGATGACAAGCACTGCTGGGAATCCTTTTCTAAACCACAAATGATGCCATCAATTGTTGGATAATAGAAGTGAAGTGAGTTCCAAGCAGCTTACCACATGAAATCCTGAGAAATTGTGTCCCAGGGGTTGCTGTTGGTCAAGACTCAGTTCTTAAAGTGGTAAAGACTAAATTCTTAATTTCTGACTCTTTCTCCTAAGTTTGTTTTAATTGTACTTGCAGCATCAGTATGACAACCTGTTCCACAGTGGCGGCCCTGGGCATGATGCCACTCTGCCTTTATTTCTACACCTGGTCCTTGAATCTCGCGCAGGATTTCATCGTTCCGTATCAGAGCATAGGTCTGTACTGGGCTTGGGAAAGCAGCGCCATGGTAATGGTGATAGTATTAATAATAGTTGCTAACAACTCCCATCTCTTTATGCAGAGATTTTCTATATTAGCTAATGCAATCCCTTGAATAACTGAACAATAAAAATTCTATTACTAGTTCAATTTCCTAGATTTTGGGGCTTAGAGAGGTTAAGTAATTTGCCCAACATTGTGTAGATCTAGATTTTTTTTTTTTTCTGTCTTGGGGATTGAACCCAGAGTGCTTTACCACTGAGCTATATCCTCAGCCATTTTTATTTTATTTTGAGACAGGATTTCACTAAGTTTCCCAGGCTAGTCTGGAATTTATGATCCTCCTACCTTAGTCTCCTGAGTAGCTGGGATTACAGGCAGGTGTCACTGCACCTGGCTCGAAACTGGAATTCTTTATTTATTTATTTTTTATTTTTTTTGCGGTACTGGGGATTGAACTCAGGGGCATTCTACCTTCAAGCTACACCCCCAGCCCTATTTTTTATTCTTTATTTTGAAACCGAGTCTCACTAAGTTTCGGAGTGCCTCACTAGGTAGCTGAGGCTGGCCGCGAACCCGGATCCTCTGGTCTCAGCCTCCCGAATGCTGGGATTACAAGCGTGCGCCACCACGCCCGGCTTCAAAACTGGAATTCTAACTCAGGACGGTGACTATAAAGTCCAAGCTCTTAACTCCTATGTATTAGTCAGCTTCTTGTTGTTGTAACAAAATACCTGGGATTGGCTGCTTGTGAAAAAAGAGGTGTATCTAGCTAACTGCTAAATAAATAGCATGGCAGAGTTTTGTGTGTGTCAGTCACATGACAGACAGCACTGACGGAAGTGCAGGCAGGAGAAAGCAATCGCATCCCAAGCAGGAGGCCAGAGAGAGCTGGTGGGCCAGGCTCAAGCTTCTGTAACAACCCCCTCATGAGAGCTGCCAGCCAGGCGTGGTGGAGCATGCTTATAATCTCAGTACTTGGGAGACTGAGACAGGAGGATCTCAGGTTCGTGGCCAGCCTCAGCTACTTAATGAGGCCCTCTGCAACTTAGTGAGACCCTGATTCAAAGTAAAGAATAAAAAAATGGGGCTGGGGGTATAGCTCCAAGGTAGAATACCACTGGTTTCAATTCCCAGTACTGTAATAAAAAAAAAAAAGAGAGAGAGAGAGAGAGAGCTGCCTTAGTCCCAGCTCAAGCCAGCACCTTCAATTGACCCCAGGACCTTCCATTGCACTCCAGCTTTCAAAGGTTCTATCTGCCCACATGGCCACTGAGGACCAAGCTCCCAATGTATGAATCTTTGGGGGGATAGAACACATCCAAACCATGGCAACCTACAAGAGTTCATTTTTTTAAAAAAGAATGAAAGCCAGAAATCTCACTCAAAACAAACAAACAATAGCAACAACAACAACAAAAAAACCAACTCAAGCCCAATGAGTGTAACCCAGTACTTGGGAGGCTGAGACAGGAGGATCACAGGTTGGAGGCCAGCCTCAGCAACTTAGACCCTGTTTCAAAAAATAAAAAAATAGTTCTGAGGTAGTATGCCCCTGGGTTCAGCCTCCAGTGCCAAAACAAAACACAATACAACACAACACAAGCCCTCTTGGATAGTTGGACTATGAAGTGATCAAACTCCTTATGATTCGAAGTTTAACTCATCTAGTGGCTTCGACTAGACCCTACTTCCCAGGGCTTCACATTGCACATTGCCTGTGAGCTTTGACTTTCTAACAGATGGAATGTGTTTCCCACTGACTAGTAAAGTTTAGCCACATGCCACACTCTCTCTCATTAGCTCCTCTCCTGAATGCTCTCATTAAACACTGATCTTTTCCTAAAGAGCTCTATAAACTTACTAGGCAACTTTTTCCAATTAGTAAATTATTTTCTGTATTTTGTTTTTAATAATGTTTTGAAAGGCAGTCACAAACAACTAAAACCTAAAATATCATGAGCCTCTTATATAACTTTGGAGCTAGGCATTTAGCCGGATTTGGAAGGTGGCACTGGACATTCCAGTGCATGGATCCTCTTGATAAAAGGTCAGGTACCTCTACCTCCAGTCCCATCCCTCTATAATAATAATAATAATTTTTATTATTAATTATTATTATTTTAATTATTAATAATAATTTTTATTATTAATTATTTTAATTATTATTGTTGTTATTATTGTTATTATTGTTATTTTTGCAGTACTGGGGATTGAACCCAGGGACATTCTACCTCCAAGCTACACCCCCAGCCCTATTTTTTATTCTTTATTTTGAAACAGGGTCTCACTAAGTTGCAGAGGGCCTCACTAAGCAGCTGAGGCTGGCCGTGAACCTGAGATCCTCCTGTCTTAGCCTCCCAAGTATTGGGATTACAAGCATGTGCCACCACGCCTGGCCACTTGTGCTAATTATGAAGGCACTTTTTTCTACCCATCACTGGGTTACCTGACCACATTTGGAGAATGTGGGAAATTGCTTTGGTAGTGTAACAAATGCTGTTTTAAGTCTGCTATAGTCATTCTTTTCTTTATGATACAAATGATCCATTGTCCTCAAGAGCAGACTTAATGATTATGGTTGTAAAGGGTGGCACCCGTACTTAGTGACTAAAGACTTTTAGGATCTTAAAATGGTTTTCCTGTTGCCAGGTGTGGGGGCACAAGCCTATAATCCCAGTATCTGGGAGGCCAAGAAAGGAGGATCATAGGTTTGAGGCCAGCCTCAGCGACTTAGTGAGGACCTCAGCAATTTAGTGAGACCCTGTTTCCAAATAAAAAATAAAATAGGTCTGGGAGTGTAGATTGGCGGTAGAATGCCCCTGGGTTCCATCCCCAGCACCACCACAAAAACAAAACAACAAACAAACAAACCAAACCAAAACAACAACAACAACAAAACTTATACTTCTTGCTTTCTAATCTTTTCATTTTCTGGTGTCTCTAAAATTCTGTGTGATTTTCAGAGGGATTCTGAGAGAGAAGTGATGACCCTTCAAAGACTGTCTTTCAAAGTTTGTTTTAATTTTTTTTGTGTGTATGTGTGATATTGGGAATTGAACCAGTAGTTCTCTACCTCTGGGCTACACTCCCAGCCTTATTTTATTTTTATTTTTGAAACAAGTTCTTATTAGGTTGGTAAGAGTCTCAGTGCTTGCTAACGCTGTCCTCAAATCTGCAATCCTCCTGTCTCATCCTCCCAAGTACTGGGATAATAGGTGTGTACTACACCTAGCTCATTTTAATTTTTTACTGTTGGAGATGGATGCAGAAATAAGATGCAGCTTTTGTTTAAAATGTTATCTAATTGAGCCTGGTGTGGTGGTACACACCTGTAATCCCAGTAGTTGGGAGGCTGAGACAGGATTGTAGGTTTGAGGCCAGCCTCAATAACTTAGTGAGACCCTCCAGCAACTTAGCAAGATCATTTCCAAATAATTTGGATTGGGGCTGTAGCTCAGAGGTAGAATGTCCTTGGGTTTAATCTACACACACACACACACACACACACACACACACACACACACACACACACACACACACAGTTATCTAATTGAAATAGAAATAGGAGGGACAGAAGTTGGGTGAGAGGGGATACTACCTGATGGATTTTTCTTCTGTTTAGGGATCACCCTTGTGTGCCTGACTGTTCCTGTGGCCTTCGGCGTCTATGTGAATTATCGATGGCCAAAACAATCAAAAATCATTCTCAAGGTAAGCGACTGACTCCACATCACAGTCAGCACAGCCTCAGGTGGCAGGACAGGGGAGCTGATAAATAGAGCTCCGGCCCCGCACTCTCTTCACATCCTGTAGTTGAGGACCCAGCACTCACATTCCCTCCACTTCTTTCAGCCCGTCATTTCAGCCTGTCATGCTTAGAGCCCATATAGAGACTGGTGACTCCTGGAAAACATGGGCCCGTTAGTGACAGAAAAGCTCAGGCCTGAGTGTGCACAGGAGCCAAGGCCGATCCATCCACTGGTCTCTTCATGCAGGCGTGGGCAAGGCGCCAGCTGTTTAATTGTGCTTGAGATGGAGCCCATCATTTAGGATCATGGCTGGTTTCTTGGAAAAGTGGGATGAAGGACTGCCTTGTGGAAACGTTCCCGGGGGCACTTGCTGTGGTTTGTACACATCAGCAAGTACATCAGCTGCTGATCACATGAGCAGGACTGTGTAAGTGAAATCCTTCAGAAAGCACTGGGGAGGCTCCCATGGAGTGATGGTCCATGAGTGAGGCCTCCTGCCTCCGCTTGTCTTTGCAGCGTTGTCTTTTGTCTGTCGCAGAAACAAGCAAATGTCATTGTTAAACTTCTAAAAGCACCCAGCTAGCTGAGTGTAGTGGCGCACGCCTGTAATCCTAATACTTGGGAGGCTGAGACAGGAGTATCACAGGCATGAGCCCAGCCTCAGCAACTTGGCAAGACCCTGTTTCAAAATAAAAATAAAATAGGGCTGGGGGTATACCTCGGAGGCAGAATGTCCCTGGGTTCAATCCCTACTGCCCCAAACAAAACCAAAACCATTTGGGGTTAATCTGAGTTTCAGCACGCAAATCTCAGCTGATTCGAGTTTGAGGTTTATGGTTTGGCTCCGTTTAAGCTCTTGCTGTTGGGCTCTACATGACAAGTGGATGCTGCTTTCCCAGTGTCACAGGAGACTGAACACTTCCCTCTGTTCCTGCACCAACAAGAACAGGGGAAGTGGGGCTTGCAGGCAGATGACAGGTTAGCAAGGCACAGACAGCTAGAGGAGGCGTACATGCTGTGTGCAAGGATGGTCTTACCGTGGACAGGTTTGACTTCACTCACTCACAGCTGTGCTGGTAAAATAAAGCCCCTTCCTTTCCATGTTTATTATTGTTATTTCTTTTTTTTTTTTTTTTTTTTTTTTTTTTTTTTTTTTTTTTTTTTT